>PVKE010009559.1:0-29347 GCA_004027555.1 Craseonycteris thonglongyai
TCCTGTCCCCAAACTGCTCCTTCTCCCTCCCTCTCCCGCTCTCCCCTTTTTCCTCTAACCTTTGTGTGTTGTTCTGCGTTGTGTGGTTCTCTCAGTTGAGGGTGCTTCTCAGGGTTTCCCCTGTGGGTTCCTTTTTGTTCATAAGTCCCTTCCCAGGTAGGTGTCTGGGTTCTCCTCTCATGCTGCCATCTTGCTCTCCTACTTTTAATCTTAACAGTTCACCAGCAGTTTAGGGGCTCATAAAGAGTTGAACTAAATATCAGAGTAATGTTTTCCCATGTGTTTAAATACTCAAAATTTTGTGTGACCGTCTTACAACCAAGTCAGCTCTAACTATACACTGAATTTAGCTCAGCTGAATGACTCATTTTTATATTATGAACTACTAAATTAAAAATACTACCTGTCTTATATTTGTTTAGTTTGTATTTTCATAAATTAATTCAGTCCAAAATTGACTAATTACTATGTAAATATACTGTGCTTGGACTGGGGACCTAGAAGTGAGTAAGATCGAGGTTGTTCCCTTAAAGATTTTGTTGTCTATGTGGGAAAAGAGCAGGGCTGTCAGATTTAGCAAATAAAAATGCAGGCCTCACCATTAAATTTGAATGTCATATCAGTGGATTTTTAGTATAAGTATGCTCGTGTAGTATTTGGAACATATTAAAAACTTTTCTGTTGTTTGATCTGAAGTTCAGATTTAACTGAGAGTCCTGTATTTTCTTTTATCTGACAACACAAGAAGAGAGATCAGGAAAAAGATTATAATATGCAGGGTCTGGGAGAAGTAACACCCATTTTTATGAGCTGGTAGTGCTTCAGCAGAGCATTACTTCTGCAGAACTCTGTACAACAGTAAATGCTAGAACTTGGCTAAGTCCAGAGAGTTGTAGAAATATGTAGCTTTCTGTAACTTAGGGGTTTTATTTTTAGGTTTTTCATAAAAGCTGGGAAAGAATGTGACCCTTTTCTGGGTCACATGGACCAGATGAGTAGCTGAATGTCCTGCAGGAGAGCACTCTTAGGTAAAAATGATGCATTTATAACTTAAATGTGCATGAAAATTCTTCAACCATACCAAGATTGATGGCAATAAAAATCATCAAACCTAGTTATACAGTCACGTGAGACGTGATTTTTGAGGATGAAGCCTGTTACAGATGTCCTCTTGATGTGTTTTTGTATGGCAACCACAGAGGACAAGCATGCCTTAGTATTCCAAGAAAATAGGAAAATCTAAATGTTTTTCAGAGAAAGAAAATTGCTGTAGCAGCAGTCCTGGGCCTTGATCTTTTAGCGACTGTACTTGGAGAAGAAATCCTAAAGCTGGAAGACCAACTGGACTTATTTAATCCATGCCTCTCAGGCTATAAACAAGATAGCTGAGGCCAGCCAGGGTTAAGCAGGGACCATTGTAAACCAGGTATTTCTCTATCATATATTCTACTTTTTAAAATTCCAGCAGACAATTCATTAATGTGGGTAAGAACCATGAAGAGACTCTGAATGGCTTTTGCATAGTCATAGAGGAATAGAAAGAAAGGGAAAGGGGGGGGGGAAACCTGACACTAGGAAAATAAATCTATTATGTTTTAAATAAATGCACATTTAAAAAGATAAAAAATAAAATAAATAAATAAATAAATAAATAAAAAGATTAAAAATTGTGTAGTAGTCCCCCCTATCTTATCTCTTCTTTTTGTTTTTAGGCATTTAAAATTATGAGGATTTAGTAAAAAGGGAAAACTTAACTGTCTTTCTATACTAAAGAGTTTGTCAGGGGACATAGGAGACAAACTTAGGGGCATCTGAAAATACACAAAAATGAGTTTAAAATAAATGTGATATTTATATTTTAGCCGAATGAAAAAAAAATAGGAATTACTGTTATTAACTCCATGGAAATCTTGTATGGCTTATTTCTCTACTTTGTTTTATTTAGTCATTTTTCTTGTTTCCCTCAGCTGTAATTGCATTACGTTCTGAACTCCAGCATTATCTGGACTTTACTGTGCTTTAAGAATCCTGGAGATGCATAAGACATCTAATGCCCTCTGATTCTTTCTTCATTAGTAGGTTATTTGGTTTTATTTATTTACTTATTCCTCTTTTCTCTCTCTCTCTCTTCTCTCTCTGCCTCTGTTCTCTGTCTCTCTCTGGTGTTCAGATCTCCTATGCAAATACGCATGGGTTTTTATTCATTGACTGTCCTTGTCATTCAGTGGTACCTTTCAGGGCCATCCTTCACATGTGAGAAATTGTCTTCTGTGTTTATTTTTTCATAATATCTTCATGTGATTATTTCTTTCTGTCAATCCATAGAAGAGATAAAAGAGATTAAAACATCTTTTAGTCTGTTGTTGGACCTCTTAAATTGATTCTCTATTTCTTTCATGTTTCCCTCAGAATTTCCATCTCTTTCTTTCCCCTTCTTATTTCCAGAAATTTCCTAGGTTTTATCTTTCAACCCTTTAATCAATTCTTTGTTTTGTTGGTCAATAATACTTTTGATTTCTAAGAGGTAATAATTTGTCTTTCTTTTTTTCCCACATACTTTATGTAAATAACAACCTCTCAAATCTCTGTACAGATACAACTAGAATTTTGTCTATTTTTGTTTCTTTTTGTTTTTAAAATTCTCTCTTTTAAGTTACAGAATAGTTTTATTTTTGGTTTTAACTTGATGTTTCTTTTATGCTTCAAAATTCCTCAAATAGCTGGCAGTGACTCATGATTCTTGGCTGCTCTGGAAATGTAAGAGGGGTAGGGCTTATTAGTTTTCACACTGTGGAAACCAGAGCATGCCAATTATGGTTCAGGATCTGTAATGCCCACATGAAGAGAGGTCTTTGCTCTGGAGAAACTGATGTCCTAATACTCTGCCCTAGGTAATCTCAGATAATTTATTTAATTTTCTTGTTGAAGAACCCTTAATTTTAGTTTGGTTTGGTTTGGTTTGGTTTGGTTTGCTTTGGTTTTAGGTGGGATGTGAATGACTGCTTCCTTATATGTCTGCATGTGGTAGGAAAAAATAGAGACCATAAGAATAGTATGAAGGTAATTGGCTTTTAGAATTTCAGTTAGACACCTCGGTCAGAACTACAAGCCTCTACAAAGTTCTGCATCTGGATTCGGTGCATTCCTTTCTTCTGGAGATCTCTGTTCTAGGGCCCTGTTCTCCAGACAGCTTCATTATTTGCTCCTATATATTTTTTTCATTTTTATAATTTTATCAAAATCTCTGGTTTTGAATTTGTGCTTACCTTTTCTTTCCATTTTTTTTGGTTGCATATTTTTATGTTTTAAGCTATTTTATTACTATTTTCATGGGACTTTTAGGAAGCAGAAGAGATAAGCATGTGTGGTATGTCTTTCCCCTTGATATAAAAGTCTATTATTAAATTTTTCTGATCCAACAACATTTGAAAAATATAAATACAACAGTACATGAAAACTATGAAAATCTATGAGTGCTTTTAAGAGATAGGTATATTATCATGTTTTGAGATATCTACTTAATATAAAACATTTTAAATACATTGATTCATCACCAAGATATAAGTATTTCACTAAATACATGGTATGTCAATATAAAGAAAGAATTTTCTGTTCTGTTTAGCATTACAAATCTGCAAGGTGGTTCCCCTGCTCAACCGTGTCATTTCCATCTAAACCTCAATCAACTACTGGCAGTTTTTGTTTGTTTATCTGGTTTTTGCAGAAATTGACAAGTTGAATCTAGAATTTATACAAAAATGCAAAGGGCTGAGGAATGGCTAAGGCAATCCTGAAGAAGAAAGCTGAAGGAGGTACTAGGTATCAATACCTGTCAAAAACTATAATTCCTTACATCTTAATTTATATAATTAATTTTACACTTAATATATGATATAATATGATGTATTATATCATATAATTAACTATAATAATTAAGACAATGTGGTCATGACTCAAACATAGATAACTGACCAATAGCACAGAATAGAGTCCAGAAACAGGCTCAACTTAGTTTATAAAACATGTGACATTGCAATACAAGTATAGTGAGAAATGATAGCTTTATTTGGTATTCACATAGGAAGAAAGTATCAAATTCTCCCTCATAAAAATAAATTTTGGATTTATTAAATATCTTAATATGAGAGATAAGACAAGAATTTTAGAGATAAATATAAGATAATGTCTCTGTGACCTTGGGATAGCTCAAACTTTCTGTGTAAAGATACCTGAAGTACTAACCACAGAAGAAGGCATTAATATAGTTGGCTATATTAAGATTAAGATTCAAAAGAAACCACTAAAAATGTGAAAATGCAATATAAAGGCTAAAAAGTTGACAATTCAAACAGCTATTAATCATCAACACCATACATGTGAATTAAATTATTTTTTTTTTGAGAGTAGGGTTTGATAGGTAAAGAGTAAAATGACTCCAGGCAAATGTGCAGGTACACTGAGAGGTAAAAAGGTCTCAGAAAGGGGAAATCCAAATGAACCTAGGGATAAGAATGTAAGGAGAATGAATGTGATTTCTGCCTGTCACAAAAGGCATGAGAGAGAATTCTTCATTCTTTCATGCGTTCACTTAACAAATATTTCCTGAGTGCCATCTATGTTTCAGATGTTGTTCTAGACTCTGAGGATACAGTTTGAATAAGGCAATCAAATTTTTTTCTTCCATGGCTTGTTTATGGGGGCAGGCAAGGAGGTGGCAGGAAAAGCTTAAATTAAAATTTAATAATTGATTGGTTAACTTTTTACCCACATCCACCTGTATAGAATAAAGCCATGTCACTACTATGGAGACTGCTCTGAGCCTTCCCCACTTCCCTCTCTTTCTCACTTACTCTCAAACAATAAAATAAATTTTTTTAAAGTAATTATTGATAGGTAGTTATCATTTTATTATACATATTTTTTATGTTTTCTTCTTCTTAACATTTCTTGTAATATTGGTTTGGTTGTGATTAACTCCTTTAGTTTTTCTTGTCTGGGAAGCTCTCTATCTGTCTTCTGATTCTAAATGATAGCTTTGCTGGGTTGAGGGGGTCTTGGTTTTAGGTCCTTGCTTTTCATCATTATGAATATTTTATGCCAGTCCCTTCTGACCGGTAGAGTTTCCATTGAGAAATCAGCTGATAATCTTAGGAGAGCTCCCCTGTAGGTAACTAACCATTTTTCTCTTGCTGTTTTTACTATTCTCTCTGTCTTTAACTTTTGCCACTTTAATTATCATGTATCTTTGTGTGGGTCTGTTTGGATTCATCTTGTTTGGGATGCTCTCTGCTTCCTGGGCTTGTATGATTATTTCTTTACCATGTTAGTAAAGTTTTTCATCATTATTTTTTTAAATAGGTTTTTAATTCTTTGCCCTCTTCTTCTTTTGGTTCCCCTATGATGTGAATATTGGAATGTTGGTATGCTTGATGTTGTCCCAGAGGTCCCTTAAACTATACCAAGATTTTTTTTTTCTGTTCTGATTCAGTGTTGTCTGCTATCTTACTTCCCAAATTTCTGATTTGATCCTCTGCTTCATCTAATCGACTGTTGATTCCCTCTAATGTACTTGTAGGTTTCATGTATCTAAAATTTTATTCATATTTTTCTAGGTTGTTGACATTTAATTACTCATAAAAACCTCTTATAATCCTATGTATTTCTGTAACATCAGTTATAGTGTATCCTCTTTTATTTATAATTTTAAATTTTTTTCTTAGTCTAGCCAAAAGTTTGTCAATTGTGTTTATCCTTTTGAAAAATTACCTATTTCTGTTGATACTTCCTTTTGTTTTTCTGATCCATATTTGATTTACTTATACTATGATCTTTCTTATTTTATCCTTTAGCTGACTTGAGCTTTGTTTGTTCTTCTTTTTCCAGTTCCATGAAATGTAAAGTTAGATGGTTTAATTTAAATCTTTTTGGTTTACTTTTTTCCTTTTTTTAAAGGTGCTTTTATTATATTTTACTGTTAAATTTATTAGGGTGACATTGGTTAGTAAAAATTATATAGGTTTCAGGTGTACAATTCTACAGTTTTTGTCTATGTGTTACAATATGTGTTCACCACCCAGAGTCAGCTTTCTTTCCATTTCTTGCTTAAACTTTCCTCTCAGAACTGATTTTATAGCATCCTATAGGTTTTGATGTGTGTGTTTCCATTTTCAGTTTAAAAATTTTTTTTTAATTTCCTTTGATTTCTTCTTTGACCTTTTGATTGTTCAGAGTGTGGGATTTATTTTCCACATGCTTGTAAATTTTTTAGCTTTCCTTTTATTGTTGATTTTAACTTTCATACCACTGTGACTAGAAAAGATACTTGTTGTTATTTCAGTCTTCTTAAATTTACTAAGACTTGTTTTAAGGTGTTATCATATGATCTATTCCGGGGAATGTTTTTTGTGCACTTGAGAAGAAAGTATACTCTGCTGCTGTTGGGTAAAATGTGTATAAATGTCTATTAGGTTCATTTGCCTTAATGTATGGCTCAAGTCAAATGTTTTCTTGTTGATTTTCTGTCTGGATCATCTATCCGTTGATGATCAGGTGTTGAAAGCCCTTATTATCACTGTCTATTTCTCTCTTCAGATATATTAGTGTTTTTAAAGTATATTTAGGTGTTCCAATATTGGATGTGTATTATTTGTGATTGTTACACATTTTTGATGAGTTTATTCCTTTGTCATTGGATAATGACCCTTTTTTTTTCTTATGTTACCATTTCTGGCACATAGATTATTTTGTCTGGTATAAATAGAGCTATTATTACTTTTTGGGGGGGTTTCCTTTTGCATGGAACAACTTTTCCCTTCCCTTCCCTTCTTGTCCTTATGTCCCATTAAATATTAAGTGAAGCTCTTATACCAGCTATACTACAAGTCCATAGTAATCAAAGCAGCATGGTATTGGCATAAAAACAGACACACAGAATAATGGCACAGAATAGAGAGTCTGGAAATAAACACATGCCTATATGGTCATTTAATCTATGTTAAAGGAGGGAAGAATATACAATAAAGACAGTCTATTCTGTAAATGGTGTTAAAAACTGAACAGATGTATGCAAAAAAGTAAATAAATAAAATTGAATCACTTTCTTACTCCATATACAAGCATAAACTCAAAATGGATTAAAGACTTAAATGTAAGACCCTAGACCATAAAACCCCCAGAAGAAAACATAAGCAATAAACTTTCCTACAATGCCAATAGCAATATTTCTTCTGATCTATCTCTTTGGGTAAGGGAAACAAAAGAAAAAAAACCAAATAGGACTATATCAAAAGTTTTTTCACAGCAAAGGAAACTATGAAGAAAACAGAAAGACAATCCTAAAGAATGGACAAAGATATTTGTCAGTAATACACCTGATACGGGCTTAATATTCAAAATTTATAAAGAACTCATCCAATTCAACACAAAAAAACAAATAATCCAATTAAAAATGGGCAGAAAACCTGAATAAACATTTCTCCAAACAGGTCATACAGATGGCAAATATACATGGAAAAATGCTCAACATCACTGATCATCAGAGAAATGCAAATTAAAAACAAATGAAATACCACCTCACTCCTGTCAGAATGGCTATCATAAATAAACAAGTGTTGGGGGGATGCCGGGATAGCTCAGTGGGTTGAACACTTACCTTGAAGCCCTGGGGTCTGAGGATCGAGTCTCGGTCCCAGCCCATGAAGATACATATGTTGAACTGGGGTGTGCTTCCCATGTGGGAGGCCCCTGGCCTGGTTCCTGCCCTGTGCCTCCCCATGCCCACCTGTATAGAATAAAACTATGTCAAAAATTGATGACGTACAACTATGGAGACTGCTCTGTTTCTTCCCCTTCTCTCTCTCTCTTTGTCAAAATAATACAGTAAATGTTTAAAAAATAGAAATAAATAAACAAGTGTTGGAGAGAATGTGAAATAAAAGGAAACTTCATCCACTGTTGGTGGCATTACAAATTGGTACCACCACTATGGGAAGCAGTTTGGAGGTTCCTCAAAAAACTAAAAATAGAACTACCTTACAACCCCACAATTCCTCTTTTTGCCATTTATCCTAAGAAAGCTAAAACACTAATTCCAAAAGATACATACACCTCTATGTTCACTGCAGTAGTATTTATAAATAGCCAAAGTATGGAAACAACCAAAACGCCCATCAATAGACGACTGGATAAGGAATTTGTGGTACAAATATACAAAGGAATATTTTCAGGCATAAAAAGTGAAATTGCACCATTTACTACAACATGGATGGACCTAGAGGGCATTATATTGTGTGAAATAAATCAGACAGAAAAAGAGACAAATACCATATGATCTAAAAAACAAATTAAGCAACAACAAATGAAACAGAAACAGACTTACACACACAGAGAATAGACTGATGGTTACCGGATGGGAGTTGAGTAAAAAGGTGAAGGGATTTAAAAGTACAACTTGGTAGTTACAAAATAGTCATGAGGATATAAATTCCAGTAAAGGAAATATAATCAATAATATTATCATAACTCTTAGTGCCAAGTTGGGGACATACTGGAGAATCACTTCATAAATTATATAAATGTCTAGCCTCCATTCTATACACCTGAAGCTAATATAATATTGAATGTCAACTATAATTTTTTTTTAATTTTAAGTGAACCTCCTATAAAGTGCATGTAGCTGGGTCTTTTTTTTTTTAATTCATGTAGCAACTTTGTGCCTTTTGATTCTGTGTAAATTCAATCCATTTACATTTAGGGTAATTATTGACATATAAGGATGTTCTAATGCCATCTTATTAATTGCTTTCTGGTTGTTTTCTAGTTTTATTGTTTTTTTCCTCTCTGTCAACATTTGTAGATTGGTGATTTTTCTGTGGTGATATGCTATGTATTTCCTATTGAAATCTTCTGTTAATCTATCATAAATTTTTTGCTTTGTAGCTATCATGACGCTTACATAAAACATTTTATTAATAAAATAGTTCATTTGAAGCTGATAGTAACTTAATTTCTAAGTGTACAAAAATTCCACCCTTTTATACTTTGAGAGCAAAATTTACCTCTTACCATATCATGTATTTGTTAACAAATTATAGTAGGTACCGTTTTTTTTTTCTTTTTTTATTGTTAAATTTATTGGGGTGACATTGGTTGGTAAAAATTACATAGGCTCCAGCTGTACAATTCCACATTACATCATCTATACATTGCATTATGTGCTCACCACACACAGTCAGTTCTTTGTCCATCATCATATATTTGATAGCCCCTCCCTAATCTCCCCCAGACCCCCCTCTCCCACCCACCTTCCCTTTACCCTCAGGTAACCACCAAACTATTGACTGTGTCCATGATTTTTTTTTTCTTTGTTACTTTCAGCTTTATATTCTACTTATAAGTAAGGTCATATGTTTCTTGATTCTTTCAATCTGACTTATTTTGCTTAATAAGATAGTTTCAAGGTTCATCCATGTTGTCACAAATGGCTATATTTCATCTTTTCTTATTGCTGAGTAGTATTCCATATTTGCACAATGGAATACTACTCAGCGATAAGAAAGGCTGTATTTATTTTTAATACTCTTTTCCTTTAAACTTTATACTATAGTTAAGTGTTTAATACACCATTCTGTTACAGAATTAGAGTTTTTTTTTAATCTCACTATATATTTACCTTTATACCTGCATGTTGTGTACTTCCATACATTTTTATATCACTAATTAGTGTCTTTTCATCTCAGCTGGAAAAATTCCTATCAGCATTCATTGCAAGGCAGGTCTAGTGGTAATGAATTCCTTTAACTTTTATTTTTATGTCTGGTAAAGTATTTGTTTTTCGTATCTGAGTAACTTTGCTGAATAGAGTACCGGTATTTTTGTCTGCCAATGCTTTTTATTCAACACTTTGAATATGTTATTCTACCTTCTCTTGGCCTGTAGGGTTTATGCTCATAGACAAATGGGGCTGCTTTGCAGGTTACAATCTTATATTTCCCTCTGGCTTTTTTTAGAATTCTTTCTTTGTCTTTAATTTCTGGCATTGTCATTATAATGTGTCTTGGAGAAGGTCTTTTGCGTTGAGCTAATAGGGTTATCTATTTTTTACATAAAGTTGAATGTCCAACTCTTCAGATTTGGGACTTTTTTAGCTGTTATTTTTTTAAAAGTAATTTTGAGCCTTTTCTTTCTCTCCTGTCTTTTGGAACCCCAATTATTCCAATATTTGTATTTTCGAAGGAGTTTTATATATTACAAATATTTTATTTGCTCTCTTAAATTTTCTTTTTGTTTGTTCTCCTCTGATTGGTTTACTTCAAAGTTCCTACCAGCCGTCCTCAAACTACGGCCCGCGGAAAACATTTATCCGGCCCGCTAGGTGTTTTTGCTGCCTCTGCCAGTCCTGCTTAGCAGCCAACTCATCCTGGGCCCGCAGTCCGGCCCTCCAACGATTTGAGGGACAGTGAGCTGGCCCCCTGTTTAAAAAGTTTGAGGACCTCTGGGGGGAGTCTGTCTTTCATTTGGTCTACTCTGCTATGAATACTCTCTATTGTATTTTCATTTTATTCATTGAATTCTTCAGCTCTAGAATGTGTTTTGCTCATTTTTTATACTTGTTATTATTAATTTTTTTAATTTCTAATTTTGGTCATGTATTGTTTTTCTAATTCTGTCCAATTGTCATGTTGTATTTTCTTGTAGCTTGTTGAGTTTCCTAAAAATAGCTATTTTGAATTTTTTATTGGAGGATTTTTAATATCTTTTGGTCATGACACATATCACATTCCTCCGAGTTTGTAAATGCTTCTTTCACATTTGAAGTAACATTCTCAGGTTTTTACTAGTTTCCTTCAAGTGGAATATACTGTTGAGAGGTCCTGTTATATCTGGAGTTTTCTTCAACCTTATATGAATACACCTGCTTCACACTTTTTACTCTGCTTGTGGCAGAATTCTTAAGTATTTATATCTTTTGTGGTTTTTAAAACTCACCAGGCTGGCTGCTGAAAAACTGTCTTCTGCTCCAATGACGTGCTGTAATCTCCCCCTGGGCAGGCTGAAATTTAAAAACTTTTTTTATCCGTGGGTATCCACCCAAGTCAGTACTTTCCAGGTAATCCCTGACTGAGGCCAAGAGAGGTTGGGCAAGTTTGCTTCTGCTGTTGCTGCAGCCTGTTCTGAAGTCTATCTGCCTGTTACCGAATGCACAGGTGGGCAAGACTGCTTCTGGGAATTTTGGCATATTATGCTGGATACCACAACTTCCACAGAGACACTTCTGTTTGTGGATGCATGATTAATTGTTCTTTAAAAGGGGGGGAGGGGCAAAAAGGAGGGATGTATTATGTTACCATGATGCTGACTTTACTGACATTTATATAGTTTAATAAGTAGACAAACATGTGAAGACCGAGGAAAAGAAGACAGTAGAGACTGTTGTAAAACCCAGGAGAAGAAATAATGAGGGGTATGAAGTCCTGGCTAATGGAGACAAAGAGTGAGCCACAAAAAGAGAAGAAATGCCCTTTGAATTATGAGAGGAAAAGGAGAGGATAGATGAGGAAAAAGAAAAACAAGAGGCTGGACCTGTGCTTGAATGCTTCTGTGTGGTGCCCCTCCGTACCACAGACATAAATGCCCTGCTTTCCGCGTGAGAATGACAGTGTCAGAGGAAAATGCCACTGTGCTAAAGGACATATAGACGGCTCTAGAGTTAGATCCCGAGCCACGAAGTCGTTACACCCGTGGAAGTTCCTGGCAGAGATGTTTAGAATATAGACCTATTTCTGATCAGGTTTTGGTGAGAACCTGAAGGATGCTGGAGTTGGCTTTATACCCGAAAGCTTTGGCCCTTTGGAAGTAGCAGCAGATTGCTCCTAGGGCAGGTAGGGGCTGTTCTCATACTGAGTACTGGCAAAAGTGGTTATGGGCAGTTTTCTCTCACAAGTGAGTCTTGGGCATCAGATATGAATCTTAAAGAACATGTCTCCTGAGCACATCTGAGAAACTTCCTGGAGACACTTCAAAAAATAACCGAAAGAGATTTTGACTAGGAGGCAATGAGTCAGAGCCTGATCTAGGTTCTGAGGCAGGCACAAAGAAATAAACAGTGGCACAAAATTTGAATTATCAGTGTTAATGTTACCTTATCTGCAATCACAGACTCATGATATTAGAGGACCGCTAAACAGCATCAACGTTAGCAAGTCATTTTTATCTGTTTATTTCTAAAATAGAACTCCCCCTTAATGACTTCAGCATTTAGGTATAAAGATTTAAATCCTATATTAAAAACTGAAACACATAGAGCACAGTGTATATGACGATATAAGGTTTGAAAGTGTTTTGTTTCCATGAAGAGATGCGATCTCAGGTCAGGGGCTGGGGACCTGTGTGCTCAGGGCTAGAGAGAGGTGAGTATCCTTGAATGTGTAAGACAGTGCCAGTGTATATGCCATCACATATGTGTATGTGTTTATGGGTATTCCTGCCAAAATTATCAATATATTCCTTTTAGAGTCATCTTAAGCTGCAGTGCTCACGTACTCCTCATGGTGTCATTATATATCCAGAAAAATGCCCTGAGTAGCAAGTTTAAAGAGGTAAAAGTCTAACTTTTCTTTTTATATATATATATATATATATATATATATATATATATATATATATATATTTATTTTTGACAGAGAGAGAGAGAGAGAGAGAGAGAGAGAGAGAGAGAGAGAGAGAGAGAGATACAGAGACAGAGACAGAGAGAGAAATGAACTGGGGGAGCTCCCAGTTCAGCATATGGGTCCGCACGGGCCGGGGCTGGGACTTGATCCCAGGTCCCCAGCGCTGCAAAGTGAGCGCTTAACCCACTGAGCCATCCCAGCTTCCCCCTAACTTTTCTTAAAGAAACAATGTCTGTCATATCTTGTCACTTGTGTTGCTTCACATGAAATGACTTCAAATGTGGAATGTGTACACAATTTCTACATTCTAAGAGTTAGATCTATAGTTTATGCGTTGTCCATCTAAAGACATACCTTTCACGTACCAATAGCTCCCTAGTTTATATCTCTAGCCCTTGTCTAAACTCTAGATGTACAGGTATATCTTTATTTCTGATATCTTCACTTAGATGTCTGATATAAATCTCAAATTTAACATGCCAAACACAAAACTCTTCATTTCTGTCTTCTTCTAAGCATATTTCTGCTGCCTTTTCTCTTAAAAATGATATCCCATCCATTTTGTTATGTCGAAAACCTAGAAATCATCTATCATCTGTTTCTTTATTCCATCAGCTAGTGCTCCTAAATATATATCCTCCTTCTTCTATCCACTCCTCACCATATCCTTTACTATCACCCTATTCAAAAATCACTGTAATTTCTTCCTGTAATGACAGCCCTTTCCCAGCTTTCTGACTTTCCCCCTTGACCACCTAAGATATTCAAACCCTTTTCACAATATAATGGGTTATTTTTCTTGAGGGAGAAAATAAGAACTATGTTCATCAA
Source organism: Craseonycteris thonglongyai (assembly GCA_004027555.1). Taxonomy (NCBI): domain Eukaryota; kingdom Metazoa; phylum Chordata; class Mammalia; order Chiroptera; family Craseonycteridae; genus Craseonycteris; species Craseonycteris thonglongyai. The sequence continues at coordinate 13,500 of PVKE010009559.1, forward strand.
GCATGCTTATAATTTGGGATGCTAGGCTAGCTCAGTGGTTAAGCAGTTGCCTCATAATCAGGAGGTCTGAGGTTTGATTCCCAGCCCAGCTTGTGCAGACCTATATGCGGTACAATGGTAACCACAAGGATGGCAAGGCAGTGAAGGTTCTAGCCTCCCATGTGGGAGGCCCCGCATTCAGTTCCTACCCCAGATGGCCCCACATTCACCTGGTGGAATGAAACCATGTCACAACTAATGATGTACAACTATGTAGACTGCTTTGGGTCCTTCCGCCCCCCCGCCCCCCGTGTCTCTTTCTCTCTCATACACAGTCTCTCAAACAATAAAATAAATGTTAAAAAAAATGTTTAAATTCTGTCAATTGAGGGACTTAATACAAAAGCCTTGTATTTCTATGCTCTAACAATGTAACGCCATTATTTCATACAAAGTCACAAAGTTTTTCAATTCTTCAAAACTAACTGTGTATATATGGAAGTAATTGTATACTTTCACTGCAAAACATTTAATATCAATCGATAAACAATCGACAGCACTCTGGAGACAATTGTATATAACGTGTATCCCACAACCAATGCTGATAATCGGCCTCTTCTCACATTACATGGGCTTAGTGCCCATCTCTTGGATTCCCCACCACTGAGACAAGCAAGGCAGTGGGGTCTGATCATCACTAGTTTAAGAAGCCTATCCATGACTGTATAAAATAAATGGAACTCCCTCTTTTATCACACCAGTAGTTTTACTGCGTCCGTTGATTAGCATAGAGCCTTATGATAAATAAACAACCTGGGTTCAGTTATTTAAAAAATTAAAAAATGTGACAACACTGTCATTTTTATTACAATGATGGGATGGTCTGGAAACATGAAAAAGAATGGTACTTTCTCTTTTAAAACACTATGTATGGTCAATGGTCAGCTTAAGCAGAAAAGAGAAACTCCTTTTTTCTTGTCTCAGGAAGCTGGCAGAAAATCCTCAGAACAGAATCTCATTGATTCTGATTTTACAGATTTGGGTATTGGGTTTATTTTTTAATCAAATTGTGACCTGACCAAACTATGATTCATAAAATGTGTTGTCTGAATTACGATTTGGCCAGAAGTGCATCCCCAGGGCCAAGTGTTAAGTCAGCTTTGTTCTACATAGATGGACAGAAGGACAGGGGAAAGGTGACTCCCCAGAACAAAACCAGGGTCTGATGGGGCCTGGACTCTTGATAGAATAAAACCACCAATTGCCCATTACACCATCAATAGCCTGGTGCACAATATCGTCTCTGTAGTACATATGAAACTTACTTTGGGTGCTTCACAGAAAGAAGCAGTCATTCTTCAGGAAATGTTTGGACAGATGCCCATAGACTTCTGATTAGAAAAAGACCATTTCTTTTAAAAGGCTACTAACAAATAAAGGAAACACTGGCTCCCAGTATGAGCTAAAAATAAAAATGATAAAAGCAAATGCTCTAACCATCCATCACTGCACTGCTTCTTATGAGAGCCATTTCCTGGCTAAACAGCAAGAGAATTTAATTTAATTTGATAATTGTTAACATTCTGAATATCAATGTCTGCTAGTGATCAAATAAAACTGTGCATCTTGAATTCACTCACTTTGAACCTTAAGTCTTCTCCAAAAGTTTTCCCTGGTCCACATATGTTGGCTATATTTCACTCTAGCAGGAGTCTGAGATAAACGAAGGGTTCTTTAGTCATTAGGTGTGAGGTTGGATAGAATATACATATTTTCCTGAAGCACTTTTGTTACATCAGTGTACAAGGGAGAATAATCCAAATGGAAAAAATAATACATTCTTTGATCTCAGTTAGTGAAGTATTAATTAAGCCCTTAAAATATTTTTAGCCTAATCAAAGGGAAAATAGCAAAAAAGCGATACTTCTTAAATTCATATTCTCTGCTTATCCCATTCATAACTACTTTGGCCTTTTTGGTTTCTTTGATACATATTTGTTTTAAAAAGTGTTCTGAAAGCCTGCTATGTCATATCAGGCACTGTTAGATGCTTGGAATGCAAGAAAGACGTATTCCCTTTCTTCGTTGACCTTCCAGGATAGTAAGAAAAACATTAAACAGCCACACAACCATTAATAATGATTGTAACATTACAAAAAAGAAATAGTATGGTATGCAATGAGAGCTGACTAGTATGGGTACCTAAGTTAGTCTGGAGGTTAGGGAAAGTTTGTTAGAGAAAATGACATTTACTTTGAGACCAGGAATATGAGCACCCATGAAAGGGGTGGTGTGTATCAAACTGAGTCATCAGAAGACAGAAGCCATGGAGTAATTAAACAGGGTAAATTTAATATAAAAAAATTGTCAAGCTAGGATGCCTAGATAGTTCAGCAGGTCAAGCACTTGCCTTACAACTGTGAGGTCTGGGAATCAAATCCTGGCCCCAGCATGTGGAAACCCATATGCTGAACTGCAGCACAACTAGTTTTGTTTTTAATTTGTTGGGGTGACATTGGTTGGTAACCATTACATAGTTTTCAGGTGTACAACTCTACATTACATCATCTGTGTATTGTATTATGTGTTCACCCGGTGATGGATGAAGTGCAGCACAACTATTAACTGCACAGATGGTGGTGAAGGTTCTTGCCTCCCATTTGAAAAGCCCCCATTTGGTTCCTGTCCCGTTCAGCCCCACATCCACCTGTGTGGAATGAAATCATGTCATAACTAATGACATACAACTCTGGAGACTACTCTGGGCTCTCCCCCTTCTCTCTCTCTCTCTCTCTCTCTCTCTCTCTCTCTCTCTCTCTCTCTCTGTGTCTCTGTCTCTCTCTCTCTTCTCTTTCTCGCTCTTACCTTCTCTCAGACAATCAAATAACTCTTTTAAAAATTCATCAAGCTAAGATAGGAGACTGTATAGATGAAAAGAGAATGCTAAAAGGTAACTTAGGGATAGAGGAGTAATACCTAAAGAAGGACAAACTTGCGAGAAAGGTTCAGCTCTCGTTGAAGGAGGTGGTTGTAGCACACTGGAGGGTGGGCAAGTTTGCTAGGTTTTCTGGGCCAGAGCTGGACCACAGTCTGGGAAACTAAGGACAATCCTGTAAAGAATCAGTAAGCTAAAACTGGTAAGCAGTCATGCAGAAAGAGTGGGGTGCAGAGTGGGATTTAGAACACCATAGGAACAAAGAGGATTCTCTCTTCAGAAATCCAGTAAACTCCCACGTAGAGCTCAGACTAGGGGAACTTGAATCAATGCGTGTATACACGGGGTTGGGAGAGAGTACAGAGAAGAGTGGTCTGAGCTAGGGAAGAAGCCCACACTATCTGAGCCACTGCTCTAGTCAAGAATTAAAGACAACAGGGCCAAATTCTGGAGAAAGCTATGTTGTGCAGGCACCTAGCACTGGTGAATATTATATGAGCTCAGCTCTCGAGAAAAAATATCATGCCTTCAGGAGTCTGGCAAATGAGGCATCAGAACAGGGAAGAAAATCACTTTCTCCTACATTATCTCTCCAGTGCTCAACTGATAAGGCTTAAATGTCATGTCAGCTGCCAAAAGGAAAAAAATTAGAGGACCCAGATCAATTTACACAGATTAAATAGCAAAGTGAATTGACACTAAGAGGCAATAAATTGATAGTGGCAAAGGGGTAAAGAATATTTCAAGCAGAAGGAACAGCACAGAGGAAGCCCTTCGGTAGAAAAACCCTAAATGTGGTGAAGTAGCTGAAAAAAGGCCAGTGTGACCGAGTGACTGTCATTTAGAGTGAGTGACAGGATGAGACCAAAGAGGTAGGGAAAGGCCAGAAAGCAACTCAAATGGGCTGAAGTCATAAAAGGAATTTATTGGCTATTAGAATACAAAATTCTAGTGATCAAGAGAGCTTCTGCCAAGTATTTTTGCAGCAGCTCAAATATGGACCAAAGGAACTAGTTTATTGCCCACCCCATTCTGTGCTTCCTGCCAGCTGCTTAGTGTTCTCAAAGTAACTGCAGTTCCCTTTTCTGCATATGGTAGCTATTGTATTCCCAGAGATTCTGTGCTTTCTTGTTTATATCCATAAAAAGATTTTTTTTTAATATTTCATTCAAATCCTCTCTTAGAAGAGTAGATTGCTCCTTTCCCCTAAGAATCCAATAAATACCTCCTTCAGTCTCATTGTCTCAAAATGGTACACATTCCTTGAACTAGGGAAATGCTATGTACTGATTGGCTGAAGTCAATAAGGGCCTACTAATTAGGACTACCTCGATTATGGATGGGATCACTTTCCTCAAAAACACATGAAAATTTGGGTCATGTTTCAGGCAAGAAAGGAGAATAGAGTCTGAGTGCTCAACAAAATGACTAGCAAAAGTCTTCTACCCCATGTGAGGATTCTAACAGCCATGGAAAGTGTGTGAGAGGTTTCAAAAAATCACTAGCTCTTCTATGGATAACTAATTTATACGACAAGAGATGGGGAGAAGGAGACAAATTAAGAGGCTCTTGAAGTCATCCAAATGTGAGAGAATGTTGTTAGCAGAAAATGGAGAGGTATAGGTAGATTCAAGAAACATTTAACAGGTACAACTTTGGAGATTTGTTAGTAAGTTTGGATATGGAGGCTGACTGATGGGGAGGAGTCCTATACTGTCCAGGGTTTGAATGTGTAGGAAGAAGTGTCAACTCCTGCTATTGTGGATTCTGATGGAGAGTTTATATTTGAGGGACAAGTGTCCCTTCAGTTTTAGACATGTTGAATAGGTGAGCATAATACTAGAGACAAATTGAAATACCTGCTATTAACCTAAAAATAAAAAAACAAAGAGACAGGCAACAAGTGCTTATTTGAGATTAGAAATAATAACTTTTCATGAAGTGCCGATCCAGTCAGAAATTCAAATATAGTTTCCAATTAGTCGGTGAAGGCAAAGGGTATTAATGAGGAGGAGGAGGGGCATAATTACATGAAAGAAGGAAAGAGTTTCTATAGGTGTTAATAAGCGAATGAAAGAATTTCTATAGGTGCAGAAAAGCTAACATAATTTTGCTCATTCTAAAAAATGTCTTAAATTTTCAGCCCACATAGTCACAATGACTGCTTTCTTGTTACATTTCCTGCTGTCTTTGCAAACAATTGTTTGGAATACAATGCTGGCCCAGTCTGGAGGTTATTTGTCTCAGTTATAACATTCCAAAGGTTTGAGCAGTAAGACCTGCAAGGCAGTGCCCCTCGATGGCAGCTCCACTCTCTTATGAAGTGGACCCATTTATAACACTTATATTACTTTTCACACAATAGTTAGGGATTTGTTTCAGTATTTCCACACTTCACTGTTTATTTAGAAACCCAATTAAAAGTTATAAAATTAGAAAATACATATGTATAGCTAAGTACGTAATGCTTTTCAAATGTATAAATGTATAACAAAATATCAAATAAAATATAAACTTATAAGTGTTAAACATACCATATCCATCCTGTTGCAAATCGTTCATCTGGCTAGGTCTGTTGTGTCCATCAATTCCTTTAGTGCCAGAACTTTTTCTGAGCTTTGCCTCTGTTGGGGCTGGTACCATTGAGCATAATATATTATTCTGTGCTTAACTCTGAAGCTCTCTGAAGCTCTGGCCCCGTATTACAGGAATTTCTACTTGTTTTCCTTCCAGTCTTGTCCTGACTATAGTCTAAAGCCTCCCCTTCTGTACAGGAGAGATTCTCTGACTTCAGATGGCTTCTTTGTACTTAGTATTTCTTCTTTAGTAGGATTGGGGTGGGAAGAGCAAGAGAAAGATGGAAGAGGGAGCTAGGGGATGAAGGATTTGTAGCCAAGAGGGCTTATAGTTAAGGGTATTGGGTGTGGGAGCAAGAGGAAGGGAGCAGAGGATTTAAAAAGACTTCTTTTTCCATAGCCCTTATTAGTCTTCATTATTCAAGACTTCTGGGATCATTTTGTGTCTTTGGATCACAGTTTCTAAATTAAAATTTTGTTTTCCTGTTTTAACAGAAACATAAATCCAATGTCAATGGACCTTTTCCAGCAAATGAACAAATATATGCTTTGAGAAATTTCTCTTAATAAGAATTCTGGGTCAATATGAGAGCTCAGGTTTTACAGGAAGAAATTACCCTTTATTGATGTAAATAGAAGCATTATTCATTGGGGTTTCTCCAAGTCTTTTGTAAAATTTTTCTCCAGAAAAGTAGCATAATAAGTTAAATGAAGGAAATACGTAATCGTAATAAAAACACAAAGATTACATAATACTTCTTGGCTGCAAAGATACAGTTGTAATGTAAGAGCCCAAAGACAATTTTTTAAATGCTGTCTAAAAATGGGGAAAGCACAGTTCAGGGAGAGAAACAAAGAGTGAGAAAGAAAGGAAGAAGGGAGAGAGAGAGAGAGAGAGAGAGAGAGAGAGAGAGAGAATCTTATACTAATCACATGTGTTTCCTAGCCAACACATTTGACATCTAGAGATAGCCCCTGGCATCCTGGAATAAGAATGGATTATGTTCCAAATGTCCATTTGTGTTGCTTTGCATAGGTCTTGGAACAAGGGTAGTTAGGACAATAATGTCCTTAAACATCAGTAATAAACTATTTAACTTTCAATATGCCTGAAATACCACAACAGCAGTAACTTACCAACTAATGTGTCTATGGCATTGAAAAAAATGCACTCAAAGTCACAATGTCAGATTCCAGGAACATAACCATGCATTCAGGAGAGGAAACAAGTTCCTCATTTTCCATACGCTGGTAATATCAGTAATCGGCTGGCAGTAACTTCATGGCCTGGACAGAGTCTCTGGAGTGAGAATTGAAAAGGAAGTGGAGAAAGGTGAATATACTATAACACAGAGCGTGGCTGAAAAAGGTCTGTAAGACTGACATTTGAGGAGGTGTGAGGCTTCTGTCCTGTTCCTGCTAATGCCATGACAGTTGTAGTCTTTGACTGCTATTTTAATCAGCTACTGTCTTATTGATTCTTTAGCCAAACAGTTGTCACCTAGTTCCTCCATGAACACACTCTTGGGAATGTTGTGACACTTACCATACTGTCCTGCCATTACACCAGAGTTGGCACATCCTTCTAATTATTTAAGTCTTCCACTTAATAAAGGATATTAAAATACAAGTTAATGAGAATGGCAGCATAGAACAGTTGTTTACAGATGAGGGTGGGTGGATTTGTCTTCAGGGAACATCTGTTCATGTTTAGAGACATTTTGGTTGTCACAACTGTAGGAAGTGGGGGTGCTACTGGCTTTTAGTGGGAAGAGTCCAGAGAATTTGCTAAATAGCCTACAGTGCACAGGACAGCCCCAACAACAATTACCCATCCCAAAACACTGAGGTTTAGAAACTGTGGCCTTCAATATCACCTCCAGATTTTCTAGAAATGCAAACTGTCAAGCACCTGCATATATAATAAAGCAGAATCTGAGGGTGGGTCCCAGAATTTGTGATTTAAGGAGTCATTCGGGTCATTCTCAGTTATTCTCAAGTTTGAGAACTACTTGTAGAGAGATAACCTTGCACAAACTATAATATTTAAATAATGTACTAGTATGTTGTTTGCCAACTTCACTAATTTATTATATTCAACTTCACCATAGAATTATTATTGAAATAGTTCATAAACTAAAGGGACTAAGACTGAGAATAGTTAGTTGCTTAGCCTTAGTTTTCAGAGGGAAGTAGCTCAATTCACAGCCTCGGGTAATAGCCAAAAACTGAAATAAGGAAAAAGAAGGGGAATTTTTCTGAAGGCTGCTAATGAAACTAAGCTTATGACAGGGTAATCAGTCACAATCAGGTGTGGTGTCAGTGATTTCCTAACATGGTTAGTTTGCATATTTTAATGATAAAAATGTTATAGTAATAAGATTGACTAATCAGAATGTGTCACATTAACAGCTTGATGTGCTGATGTAAATATAACCTGTGATGAAGGAAAAGCAAAGGTTCAATCCAAAGATTCCCTGAAGAACATGGCATACCTTTATATCTGACATTGAGTATGTATTCATATTGAAATGGTAAGGCTTTGAGTGAAGATGAAAGAAAATATGGAATCCCTTCACAAGTAAACAAAACACACGCTTCTCAAAGTGTGCCCTATACATGAGCAGCTTTGGCATCATTTGGGAGCTTGTTAGTAATGCAGTCTCAGGGCCCCTCCATAATCAATGAATCATAATCAATAAGCCCCATATTTTAAGAAGTTCTCCAGGTGATTCCAATGCACATTAGAGACTGGGAAACACACAAAAGGATAACTCAAGATCAATGTTTTGTAGAAAGTAAATCATTCCCTTGAGCCTTTAGCTTATGATATACAGTAGAGTGTCTTTATGAGTTCCATAATTGATATTTTAATGCATTGGGAGACAAACTTAGGAAACTTTGTTATCTTATTTCCTTGGAATTAAAGCATCCCATTTCTGAAATAACAGAAAATGTTCCCATCAGGTTTCCACTGTTTCCAAAGTTGGGTATTGGTTTTTTGCTATCATCCAGGCAGATAAAAGAAGGAAAACCATGCTTTTTCCATATTTAATTATTTTCTCTAATCTTTCATTACTCCTTCTTGGCCTCTCAATGCCACTGCAGAATAATTACATTTGTTTACTCAAGAAATATTTATTAAGCACCAAGTGTGTTCCAAGCTTTATTGCAAGTGTTGGAGATTTAAAGAGTGAAAAAGATGGCTTGTCTTCATATTTGAGAACATAATTTCTAACATTTAAAATATATAAAGATGAGGTCAATGACAGGCTCTCAATTATTGTACTTGTTTTCAAATGTCAAGTAACTTTGACGCAAGTTTAGAACATTAAGTAGCTGAAGTAAGTGACAGATCAATAGACTTGTGTTATTTGATAATTATGACACATTTTATAGTCTCCTTTAAGCATTTCCTATCAGAATTATTCCTTCTCTTTTCTTAATCTTTGGAAAGAATGACAATGAAATGAGCAAGGATCAGCCAACAGAAAGAAACCTAAAATGAAGGACTTTTTTTTATTTAGGTCCCAGGATTAGCCTGTTTGCTTTGAGTTAAAGTGACTCTCTTTTCTATTAATTCAGCCAATCAGTCAGGATGTCTCCCTTCATACTAAAGGTAAAAAACATGTAATTTATTTACTCATTTTATGTATCTGACACTCTTGCCTGAAGTATATACTGAAAAGGGCACTGAACTGGAAGATGGGAGAATGGGATTTGGGTTCACTAATTGGCCATGAGACTTTGAATCAGTCCAGCCACATCTCTGAACTTCCGTTTCCTGATGTGTAAAATGATAATAATTGTAACAAAATTCATGACGTGCTCTGATATAAAGATATCATTAATCATGTAAGAAGCATTGTCTTTCTGGGTTTTGCATTATTTTGGAAATGATGCTCACTTTGGGTTATTATTAATATTATGACATGAGAAAGATGGCTGCAGTGGGTGGAATTCTGAACCATAGAGTGATTACCATAAAACACACTCACTGAATTTCTTTATAATAGCCTCCAGAAGACTTAGACTTACTTTCGACAAATCCTGTCTAGAATTTCCAGTAGTCTCTTACCAATCTCTTGAAAATATTTATCCATCTGACTTTACCATCAGATGACTCTAATAGCTATCTCTCACGTGTAAATCCACATTGAGATATTGTGGAAGAGAAAAGGTTATTTACATTCAATCTCTATTGAATTCTCTTATAATAATTTTTTATTAACATACCAGGTGAATGTGGGTGACTGATTAGAGCAAATGAGCAAAATTTTAAAGTAGACATCCTAATTTTTTTGAGGAATGTCCATACTGTCTTCCATAGTAGTTGTACCAGTTTACATTTCCACCAGCAGTGTATGAGGGCTCCTATTTCTCCACAGCCTCTCCAGCATTACTTGTTCCTTATCTTATTAATTATAGCCATTCTAACAGGTGTGAGATGATATCTCATTGTGGTTTTTATTTGCATCTCCCTAATTGCTAGTGATGTTGAGCGTTTTTTCACTGGGAATGGAATTGCCATATGGCCCAGGAATCCCTCTCCTGGGTATCTACCCACAAAACCTGAAAACCTTAATCTGCAAAGTTATCTGTACCTGAACATTCATCACAGCACTGTTAGCGGGGGCCAAGTCATGGAAACAATCAAAGTGTCCTTTGATAGATGACTGGATAAAAAAGTTGTGGTACATTTACACATTGGAATACTATTCAGCGATAAGAAAAGATGAAATACAATCATTTGTGACAATATGGATGGGCTGTGAAACCATCTCATTAAGTGAAATAAGTCAGACTGAAACAATCATGAAACATATGACCTCACTTATGGGTGGAATATAAAACTGAAAGGAACAAAGAAACAAAACCTTATGGACACACTCAATAGTTTGGTGGTTATCTGAGGATGGGGGGAGGGGAGAGGGAGACTAGAGGGAGGAAGTTGGGAGTGGGTACCAGATATGTGGTAATAAAGGGAGAGCGGATTCTGGGTGGTGAGCACATAATGCAAGGCATAGATGATGTAATGTAAAGTTGTACACCTGGAAACTATGCAGTTGTTACCGACCAATGTTGCCCCAATAAATTTAACAACAAAAAAGTAGACATCCTCAGGGGATGCTGGGATAGCTCAGTGGTTGAGCACTTGCCTCAGAATCATGATGGTTGATTCCTGGTCCTGCCCATGCAACCCCATATGCTGAACTTCGGTGCAACTGGTAGCCACTGGAATGGCTTGACGGTGAAGGTTCTTGCCTCCCATGTAGGAGGCCCCTGGTTCAGTTTCCCCAATCAGCCCCACATCAACCCACGTGGAATGAAACTATGTCACAACTAATGCTCTAGGCCCTCACCTCTTCTTTCTCTCTCTGTCTCTCTCTCTCTCTCCCCCTTATTTCCATGTCTTTCTCTGTCTCTGTCTCTCTCACCTTTCAATAAAATTAAAAAATCTTTTAAAAAAGTAGATGTTCTCTCTTGGGTAAACAAAATAAAACTTTTTTTATTTACTGATATTTGTTGGTAGAAATGTTTCATTATGCATATATAAAGTAAAATGAATTATTACAGAGATGATACAGGGGAAAAGCACATAAATTGAGATAGTCTTCTACCTTCATTAACACTCACAGTTTTTTATTTGTTTTTCTCTGTGTGTATGTCCTCTCAATCCTATGCTACAATTTGTTTGATTGGCCCTTTAGGAGAGATTGTTCTGAAAATTTACTTTCAGTCTTTGCCAAATTTTATTATTTTTTTCCATCATAGCAGTTACTGTCGCCTCAATTCCGTCTGTCTTTATACCTGGCTAGTTAGAACTACTCAGTTATTGCTTCTCATCTATGCATGGAAGGGCTGCCCCTCACTCTTCAAAATTCTCTTTCTCTAAGGAAAGTCTTGAGGATGCTGGGATAGCTCAGCCATTGAGCACCTGCCTCACAATCATGAGGTCTGGTGTTCGTTTAGAAGCCCCAGCCCAAGCAACCCCATATCCTGACTTGTGGTGCAACTGGTAACTGCCAGATGGCTCAGTGATGAAGGTTCTTGCCTCCCATGAAGGAGGGCCCTGGTTCGGTTTCTGTCCCACGTGGCTCCACATCCACCTGTGTGGAGTGTAACCATGTCACAACTAATGATGTACTACTATGGAGACTATTCTGGGCCTTCCCCCCTCCTCTCTCTCTCTCACTTACTCTCAAAACAATAAAATAATCTTAAGAAAAAAGAAAACTCAGAGGATTCTGAGATAGCTCAGTGGGCTGAGTGCTCATCTTGCAGCCTCGCGGTCCAAGGATTGAATCCTGGCCCCGGCCAATGGGGACCCATATGCTGTGCCAGGAACCAGCCTGGATGAAAGAAGTCCCCAAGTCTGAGCGGTGGGAATTAAAGACTGACAAAACTGTCAGCCAGCTGTCCTCAATAGGGGAAGCCCCAAATAGCTTTATTGCTTGCCTTATACAGCAAAAGTTAACTTCATTACAAGGAATAGGGAAGAGGTTAAGAGACGTTGCTAAAGTACAGGATGGGTTATTCATTCGCATAAGCAGATTTGTTATCAAGAACAAGCAGATCCTTCCCCATACTTATCTTTTTAACCCCCGGGCCTAGTAACCAATCAACTGGCCCCAGCTTGTCTGGTCTTCCTGGGAAGCTGCACGTACACATTCTTTTCTATAGATAATCATAAGGGGAGGTGAAGGGGAGGCCAAGGCCTTGCCATCCAGGCCCCAGGTCAGTCCTTTCCAGGAGGTCGAGGGATCCGAGGCCTTGCCATCAAGGCCCCCAGAAACCTTTCTGTTCAGGCTCCTGACTGGCTCCCAACAATGCTGAACTGGGGTGTGATCCCAGTTTGGTTCTCAGTGGGGCAAGCCTCCTATGTGGGAGGCCCCCAGCCCAGTTCCTGCTTTGGGCAGCCCTGTGCCCACCTGTGGAATGAAACTATGTAGAAAACTAATAATGTGCAACTATGGAGACTGCTCTGGGCCCTCCCCCTTCTCTCTCTCTCTCTCTGTCAAAAACAAAACAAACAAACAAACAAATAAAAAAGAAGAAAGCTCTTATTTTAAACCTATTTATTTCTTCAAAAGCAACAAACTTTAGGCAAATATAATGAGATGTGTAACAATCACAGATAGATTTCTAATTAATAAACTTAATAAACTATATATATATTGCTCTGGTCAGTCATCACTCTTACCTGGTGTGTGTATATATTCTACTTGCTTACACATGTTGGATTTTCCAGTTAGTCTTTTAAGACCAAAATAACGTAGTTCAGTAATTTGTTGTCAATATCAGAATAAAAAAAAGTTGAGTTGAAAGATTTGGTAATTTAATCAAGTGGAGAAGCTCTGTTAGAACATGGATTAAAATTTATTTTTAATGCCTTCTAATTTATCTACTTTTCTACTATAATTTATTTCAAAAAATTTAGGCCTTGTAGATTTATGCATGAATTTGAAAGACTAGAACTATTTCCTGTGTAGTACCTACCAAGAAGAAAAGAAATAATTAAATCAGAGTTTAAGAATAACATGTCAATTCAAAATGGGAAGTTTTAAATTTTTCTTTTCTTTTTTTCATTCATTCATCCACTTGTTTGTTCTTTCAAAGAATATTAATTGAAAACCACTATATACAAGTTATTGGGCTTCAGCAGTTCAAAATGAAAATAAAGCCCCCCAGGGAGAAGTGGCAAGCATATATTATTTGTTAAAACACTCATGGTGCCCCGTGATGTAAAAGACAATGCAATTTCTGATTTTTCCTCAAGAAATTTGTATTGCTGCTTTTATTGCCATAGCAATTCAAAATAGTTCTCTAGATTAATTTTAAGAATTACTTTCTACAGTATTAGTTCTTGTGTCATTAAAGATTCCCATCAGAGTGGAAGCTGGGATCGGTCAGTGGGTTAAGTGCTTGCTTTGTAGCCCCGGGGTCCAAGGATTGAGTCCCAGTACTGGCCTGCTGGGACCCACATGCTGAACTAGGGTGTGGCCCCAACTCTGTTCTCACAGGTCAAGCTTCCCAGGTGGGGGGCTGTGTTTCGGCCCCCAGCTCACAGGGACGTTCGTGCCTCACATGCAGGAGATCCCTGACACAGTTCCCACCCTGCATGGCCCCTGCCCACCTGGGTGGAACTAAACCATGTGGAAAACTGATGACGTACAACTATGGATACTGCTCTGGGCCCTCCCTCTTTTGTCTGTCTCTCTGTCTCTGTCAAAAACAATAAGATAAATCTTAAAAAAAAAAAAAAAGATTCCCATCAGGAAATGCAATCTTTCATCTACTTTCTCAATACAGACACCACATTTAATTTGCAAATCTTCATCCTTTGTGATTCATTATTCCCACCGTTAATTTGAGTGAATTGCATTGTTGTATCTAGGGCCTCTGTTCAAGAGTGTTATTAAGTTGTTAGGAGCAGCTTCTCCTCACAAGTCTCCTCGTGCATGAATGTTCTATATCTTTGCTAAAACATGCCAGGCCCAGTTTTTTAAGAGAAAAGAAAACATTTGAAACTATCCTAACTGCTGAACTAACATTATTTTTCTTACTGTTTTCCTTTTGTTTTTGTTGTTGTTGTACCTTTCACAGTATTTATTTTCGTATATATATATATATATATATATATATATATATATATAATTTTCTTATTATGTCACACCGTTAACAAAATCAATTACATTTCTAATTGCTCAAATAGTAGCCTGAATCAGTCTGATCATTTAAAAAAAGTTACTTGCCTCTATGGTACATAACCCTCAATATGGGGAATATGTATAACAACAAGACTAACTGGGACCTAGCATATGTATGGTGTTTTTGTTTTTATTTTATTTTTTCTTATACATACAAAATGCCCTTTACTCAGAGTGTGGAAATCCGTCAGGGATTGAGCCAGACCAAACACAACCTCGGAGCTCTCCGAAGCCCTGCCCTCTTTGCCAGGGGCCTGCTTGAGTGGAAGAGACTGAAAATTTCATGCCCAGCTCCTGGCAAGCTGCCACCTGGGACGCGCGGCTACAGGCTTCTGCCCCAATTGTTTTTTGCTTGGACAGCCTACGCTTTTACAAACAGACACGGCAGCTCTGAAGTTGCATCTGTACTGAGTCTCCATCAGAAACCACTGTATTGTTTTCACTTCCTGAGCTTCTGAATCTCCTTGTCATAATAATATCTTAAGTTCACCGTGCCACTGGTCAGCAGGCAGGGTGATACACCATCATTTGGTGGCAGTAGGAATTGTTCCATACAACTTCTTTTTGTTTTTTTGGTTCCTTTTATTTTATTGTTAAATTTATTGGGGTAACAATTACATAGTTTCTAGGTGTACAACTCTACATTACATCACCTATGCATTGCATTATATGGTTGGTAGTTACCTGAGGGTAAAGGAGAAGGTGGATGGGAGGGAGGGAGGGGGGAAGGGAGGAGGCATCAAATACATGGTGATGGAAAGAGAGCTGACTCTGGGGGGTGAGCACATAATGCAATTTATTCCTTTTTTAGTAGAATTATAATCATATTTTTTAAGAATTCAAGAAGACCCAACTTCAATCTTTTTCCCAAATCAAGAATTCTTTCTATGTGAAATACAGTAATTTTTTATTTAAAAGCAGAAGAGAAAGTTGGATACATTAATTTTTTTAAATAAAATAAATATGATATCTTTTGTACATTTGAGCTAATAGTTAGGGTAACCAATTGAACACACTTCAGATAAGAGAAAAGGTAAGGTCATACTATTATATTATCTAAATCAAAACCAGAGTCTGTTGGGAGCCGGTCAGGAGCCTGAACGGAAAGGTTTCTGGGGGCCTTGATGGCAAGGCCTCGGCTCCCTCAACCTCCCGGGAAGGACCAACCTGGGGCCTGGATGGCAAGGCCCCAGCCTCCCCTTCACCTCCCCTTGTGATTATCTATGGAAAAGAATGTGTACGTGAAGCTTCCCATGAAGGCCAGACAAGTTGATTGGTTACTAGGCACGGGGTTAAAAAGATAAGTATGGGGAAGGGTCTGCTAGTTCCTGATAACAAATCTGCTTATGCTAATGAGTAACCCACCCTGTACTTTAGGAATGTCTCTTAATCTCTTCCCTATTCCTTGTAATGATGTTAACTTCTGCTATATAAAGCAAGCAATAAAGCTATGCATTATGCTAATGAATAACCCACCCTGTACTTTAGGAATGTCTCTTAATCTCTTCCCTATTCCTTGTAATGAAGTTAACTTTTGCTATATAAAGCAAGCAATAAATCTATGCAGGGCTGCTCCTATTGAGGACAGCTGGCTGACAATTTTGTTGGTCTTTAATTCCCACTGCTCCAACTTGGGGACTTCATTCA
>PVKE010009559.1:29447-44587 GCA_004027555.1 Craseonycteris thonglongyai
GGGGGGGCTCTTGATTAAAAATTTGGTCTATCTCCCGCTGTTCCCTAGCTTGTCGTGCATTTTTTCCAAAAATCGGGACTTCTTTAGAACACCACAGGACACAGGACAAATTGTTAAAAATCAGGACTGTCCTGCCAAAAGCGGGACGTCTGGTCACCTAAGTTTACACATATTCATCATACTCACGGTAAAGATGCAACTCCCCTTGAGGCTGAAATATGTCAAACTCAATAAAACTCATGCTTTATGGTCTATAGTGACAGACATTTCCAAAGAAATTCTTTCCTCATGATGCTGCCTCAACTGCTATGGAAAAGTCCTGGCCACGTTCAGAAGGTCCTTCGGGTTGGTCCTGTTTTCCTTCTGATACTGACTCTCATCTGGGAAATCTTGAGACAGCGTCTCTGAGTCTGAAGAGCATTTTGCTGTTGCTATCTCTGCTGCCCTTCATGCAGTTTGTTTACATTCATTTCCAAATGTCAGCCCTGATGCCAAGATCTTTTTGAGGGAGAAGTGGGGACACAGAGTGGAGAGTTGCATTCCTTGCTTGTTGCCAAATTGTCCTGTAGCAATTTCTCATCCTGCCCTGACAGTACCTTTAGTGATGACTTTTGCATAACAAAATAGGCCTGGGCACCAAGGAAGTTTTATTTTTCAGAACACCCGCGTGAACTAAAAACACGCTAGGTTCTGCTTTCCCAGGCATCCTCCCACTGCAATGCATTTCAAATATTCTAGTACATATTTTTATTGGTTGATAAAATGTCTCGTTGCTCAAGTCTCTCAGCATACTATACTACTGATGGCAGCTTAACTAGCTCTGCATACCACAGACTCATAAATAAGGCACTGTACCCATAAATAAGCACAAATAAGACAAACTGTTGGCTTGGCAATAAATTCCTCAAACTATAGGCCATTAGTTCAGAAGGTACATCTTTATGAGTGTCAATTCAGGAAAAAACAAATCTCTGAGGTCACGGTGACGTCCATTGACACATAATTTTTCAGTGTCCCCCTGTATCAATCTTCATAAAGACATCTGTGTGCGCTGAAGTTAATCTTGCACCACCCGAAACTTTTTCACCTAGATTTTATGGGTTTAAGAAAGTACAAGTGATACCAGACTACAGGTGCAAAAGCTAAATAAAGGGTCTAGCGGTGTCTGACATGAAAGAATCATTTATTCTCCACCTGGCTCCAGGATATTCCCATGACAGTATTTTGCTTGGATCCACTAAGGTAAATTTTCTTTCTCAGTTTCAAATGAGCTTGGGAGACTGAGAAAGCACATCAGAAAGTGGAAGGGAGGAAAGGAAATAAAATTAACATTATATCTTACTATGCTTTCTCACTTATTCCTGAAAACAATGCAAAGAATTATTCACAAATGAGGACATGTAGGCATGAAAAATAATAACCTATGATCATGTAGTTAGTGTGTTGCAGATCTTCAATTTGCATTGAATCCTGATTCTAAAACCCTACTTATTTCAACCCTCCTGGAGGTTTCTTTTACTATTCACACTTATTTTGGACTAAAAATCTAAATTTTTTTCTAACCTGTACTATTGAAATCGTAAATACTTAGTAAGAATGCCCTAAGTGCTAAAACACTAAAAAGACATAGTGCACCTTAAAATTAATTAGGCACTCTAGTGTATTTGAAGGTTTTTTGTGGTTTTTTTTACGTACATTACTTCTTGTATTTATCTCAACAACAGTGTGAGATAAATATTCTTATATCATCTTTTTTAAAAATGGGAAAGCCAAGGCTTAGAGAGGTCACCGACTTGCGGGAGATGGCACAGTGATCATTGAGACACAGTGTGAACCAGGGTCTTCTGGCTCCACATCCAGAAGAGCTGCATTACTCTGTTATGCTCAGAATGTTTTGTTGAGGAAGCATCTGCAGCTTTTTTTTTTTCCCTAGGGGCAGAGCATCAGGGGAAGGACAACAAAGAGTACACATGTTTTCTTACTGACAGTGGCTTCCTTCCACTAACGATTTCAAGAGTTGTTCCTCCCCTATATCCTTCCTATTCTCCATGAGGGTCTAGAATGGTTTATATTCACCGTGGCAGGCATTTGAGCTATTTTGTCCTGCAGATAGGTTGCTCTTCTCCCCTGAATTCCCTATGACTTCATTCAATGAGAAGTTCAGGCACAAACTGTTTGCAGTGTGGATACAGAAACCTTGCTGTTATTTGGAGTATTGCAAAAACCTGTCCTGCTGGCTTCTATTGTTGCCAAATTGGGAAATGATGTCAACTCATGCACTCATATGGGAGCCCTGCTCCTTTTTAATACTCTTTCTCTCAATTTCCTTAGTTTTCTTGCAAAATTATCTATATCCAAATTTCTTTCCTTAGCAAGTAGAGACCTGAGGGCTTTGCACTTGGCTAGGTTTCTGATAACAAGCTCTGAGCTTGATAACTTGAATCTTCCAAAAAGAATAGATTGTAGTAGGGCAAAGGGGACACTGAAGACAAAATCTTGGAGAGGGGAGAAGGAAGTTGAGAATCAAGTGGTTCAAATAAAGAATTTATTTAAAAGGGGGAGGAGGGTAGGGCAGTGAGTCAGGAAGAAAACCAGCTCCAAGGCCTAGAGGCCAAGGCCAAGGTGAAGAAAAAGGCAAGAGCTAGCCTAGAAGTATCTATAGAGACAGAACATGAGGAATTTTACTAAAAATCCCTAGATAAGGGCAAGACCAAATTTTAAGAGTCCAGGGGCACTGTTTTTGTTTCAATTCCTTTACTCTTTACTTGAGAATCTTAATTCCAAATGGGATGAAGGGGATGGAGATCTTAAGAGCTTCACACCAAGCTGGATACTTCATTAAGAAAGTTGTGGAAAATGATTCTGGGGTCAACCAAAAAACATTTTTGGACAATTGAGCAATACCATCAAAACTTACACTTCAAAATATTAATTTGTATTAGACACAAACTAATACCCCCATGCTACAGGAGCAGTTCCCCACAGCCCTATCCATTCTATTTTTTTCATTTTTCCCCCCTAAGATTTATTTTACTGTTTTGAGAGAATGAGAGAGAGAGAGAGAGCGCGCGTGCTCAGAGCTGTCGCCATCGTTGTACATCATTAGTTGTGACATGGTTTCACTCCATACAAGTGGATGTGAGACCATCCCAGGCAGAAACCAAACCGGGGAGCCTCCTGTGTAGGAGGCTAGAACCTTCACTGCCAAGCCACCCCTGTAATTACCAGTTGCGCCACAGTTCAACATATTAGTTGGCACAGGCCAGAGTTGGGAATCGAACCCCAGATCTTGCAATTGTTAGCCAAGCGCTCAATCTCTGAGCTATCCCAGCATCCCCCCCACCCCATTTTATTTTCTAATACCTAGTGTTTGAATTCAAGTTTAAATTCCCTATTCTTGTATTTATTTTAATTTATCTCCTGTGATTCCTTTAGTAATCTGAGATTGCAGCTCCTACCCTAGGCTATATAAACAAACTTGTTCCCACACCTTTACTTTTCACTTAAGAATCTCAATTCCAGTGCCCCAAAACTTCAATCAATCACAAAGCCATTCCTTTCCTTCTTCCAGGATTCCTGGGGTACTTACTTTGTTCTTGGAACACTGCCATGTTTCTAAATTAGTGAGCTATTGAACAACTCACCAAACATTAAATACATGACATAAATTATCTCATGAGGCAGTGCTACATATGACTGTACATAATTATATACAGTACATAATTTTCAAATGTGCATCCAAAACTACATGTTAGGAGAGTAAAGTTAAAAATAATTAAATTTAAAAAAAAGAAAAATACATAGATCTTTCTTTTCTTTTTGCAACTTTGGCAAATTTAAAACCACATTGGTTGGATTATTTTTTATTTATTTATTTTTTAGATAGTGAATAATAATGTAAAGGAAATAAAATACGATGATGTGCTACTTCTCTTGGAGATAATGAATAGGATGTGAGCTTAGTGCAAGTAGACAGGGTTGTGATTTGAGGAAGAAATATTTGAACTGAGCCCTAAATGAAGTAAAGGAAGTGTCTGTGAGGAAATAGAAGAGAAAAGTATTCCAGATAATGGGATTGACCTGATCTGATTTCTGAAGCAAAAACAAGTTTAGTTTATTTAAGGAATGGATACTTTTTGGATGGATGAATGTCTGGATTTATGGATGAATGAATAAATGCATGGATGGCAGTGAGCAAGGGTGTAGTGATAGGAGATATTCAGAGAAAGTGGAGACTTGGTCATGATACAGACTTTGATTTGTTCCATGTGACATGGGAAGCCATTGAAGAGCTTTAGGGAGAAGAGTTGGCATCTTGATAGTCGAGTACAAGCTTGTCCAACCTATGGCCCATGGGCCACATGCAGCCCAGGATGGCTTCAAATGTGGCCCAACACAAGTTTATAAATTTTCTTAAAACATTATGAGATTTTTTGTGATTTTTTTAGCTCATCAGATATCATTAATATTAGTGTTATGTGTGGCCCAAGACAATTCTTTTTCCAATGTGGCCCAGGAGAGTCAAAAGATTGGACATCCCTGAAATATGTAACACTTAGCTTGCTTATTTAAACAATTTGGCTTGTTATATTTAGGATGTAACATATACTTGTTTTATTGGAAAAAAAAAAAAGGAGGACAGATGTCCTCTCACCCTTATCCCCTTATATTTTTTGCAGAAGTTAGGAAACAATAGAAACCCAAAGCCTAGACCAATCTGAATTTTTCTCTTTTTGTTCTCAGGTCTTTACATGTCTACTTACCAGTCAAGAGAAGTATACAGACTGGTCTTGAGGAAATATCCTGGGGAAATTGCCTTCAAGGGATAGAAAAAGATTTACATAGGTGGAGTAGAAGAGAAGGAACAGTTCATCCTAGTCAGAAGAGTACATATATATAAGCAAATACACAGCAATGTAAAAGGCTGCAAGACTTTGGAGCCATCGATGGGCAGAAGTGAAAGCCTAAGGTCATACAGATCTTACATTCCCTTTAAAAGGGCTCCAATCTAGCTGATAAGTGTGAGATATTTTTTCTTTTGATAAATTCTGCCTCCCATTAAAACATATTTGTCAATTCACTCAACAAATATCTATGGAATGCTTTTCTACTGTGACAAATATACAGTATTATGTTCTCAACAAAGGTAAGTACAAAGAAGCCATTTCACATCACTGTAGTTAACATATTTTAGAGCCAAATTGTAAGACAAAAATTTGAATGCAGAACTGCTCTTGAAAATCCACAGCAGATGGTTATTGTGTATATAAGCAGTATACAATTTCAGACAAGAACCCACCTGTTCTAAGAATGACCATGTAGCACCAGGAATAAACTATAAACATCATCCCATCTCAAATTAACAACATCATCACAGAATGCCAAATAAAACCATCACTTGCCATATAATACTCACAGAAGCTTGATATATGAGTATGTTCACTGAGTAGATAAATAAATGACTCAAAGTCATTTTGACACAATAAGCAGACATCAAGTTCTCAAATAACATTTTATTATGTCCAAAAGTTTTCAAGAAAAATCAAAAATCTAACAATTTAGAAAAAGAAGTAAATGATAAGACTGACCTTCTAAGAGTTTTTAAACCATGTTGGTAGTTGATAATGATCTATTTCTTAAAGTTTGTTGGAGTGCAGTACACATTTATTATATTACTTTTTTTTTTTTTATAGAGACAGAGAGAAGGGGGAGGGCACAAAGCAATCTCCATAGTTGTATGTCATTAGTTTTTTATATAGTTTTACTCCACAGGTGGGTGCAGGGCTGCGCAAGGCAGGCACACACCCAAGAACTAGGAGCTTCCCCCATGGGAAGCACACCCAGGGCAGGAGCCAAACCAGGGTCTTCCCAAGTGGAAGCTTGCCCCAGCAAGAACTGAACTGGGGACACACCCCAGAGAACTGAAATGGGGGCACACCTCAGCTCAGCATATAGGTCCGCACAGGCCAGGGCCAGGATACAATTCTTAGACCTCAGGGCTGCAAGACGAGCATTCAACCTGCTGAACCATCCCAGGATCCCCTATTACTTTTTATTTCTTATAAAACCTTTCTTAATAAATTACTTTAAAACAAATGACAATAAATTTTATGAATTGTAAAGAAAAACTCACTACTTTGTCTCCAGCCAATCTAGAGGGTCAGAGGAGAGACTGAAGCTAAACTTGAAACTAAAGATGAGTGAGCAGATAAACCTCTGGAAACTCTCCTATGTGGATGCTTTAGAAGTGTTATGAGATCCATTCTGCCGGCATTTGGGAGGATTTTACTTACCGGCTCATTTCTGTTTTTCTATCTATATGAAGTTTTGTATATATCTAAACATACAATAAAATACCTCTTTTAAGAATGCTGCTTAGGACCCAAGACACTAATGTGACTCTATGAAAGGTGTTATGGAGGCACTTTAACCTGGGTTATATCTATTATTGAATTTAGTACTGGGAAGTCCAGGGTTTACACTATGGAAATAATATTAACAGTTTCTCAACATTTAACAAAGCTATTAGTGAACTGGGTCTGAATTTTATGTCAAAGTTTCCTATAGATCATAGGTCCCCAACCTCCCACCCACCAGCCTGTTAGGAATCAGGCTACATGGCAGAAGGTGAACGGTGGGCAAACAAATGAAGCTTCATCTGTATTTACAACCACTCTCCTTCACTTGCATTACCACTGGAGCTCTGACTCCTGTCAGATCAGTGGAAGCATTACATTCTCATCTCAAAGGAGCTTGAACCCTACTGTGAACTGCACACGTCTTCCCCCACCACCCCTGTCCATTGGTGGAATAATTGTCTTCCATGAAACCAGTCTCTGGTGCCAAAAGGGTTGGAAACTGCTGTGTATAGATTGATCAGAATTTTACTGAGTCAGCTGTAGTTCATTCATCTGCTAACACCTTTGTGTGGGTGGGTGGGTGGGAGCAGGGGGGAGCCTTAAGTAAGCACAGCATTGTTTCCAGACCTAAAATGTTCCTAATCAAAAATAAATGTATAAAAATTTTAGGTCCAGGAGTGTGTTTCATTCCAAGACTTCCTAGAAGTCACCCTGGCAGAAAAATATAGTGCCTTAATTATCTACACTTATTTAAAATTAGGCATGCAAACATACTTGAGTGTTATTTTCTATTTAAATTTATACCAGATTAAAATGTATTTTTAAAATAAAATTTAGCTATTATAATACTGAAGAATGAGCAAATGGGAGTTTTCTTGCTAAGATCAGAAACAAAGTAAAGTCCCCTCTCACCACTAATTTTCAACTCTGTAGTGAAAGTTCTAGCTAATGCTATAAAAGAGAAAAATAAAAGGTATACAGATGGAGAAAAGAGAAATTAAAATTGTCTTTGTTCACAGATGACATAATTATCTATGTAGAATATCTGATAGAATTAATAGAAAAGATCCTTTTACTAAGAAGTAAAAGCAAGGTTGTAAGATTCAAGATTGACATACAAAAGTCAATCACTTTCTTATACAGCAGCAATGAACAAGTAAAATTTAAAATTAAATACAATACTATTTACATTATGACCTCTCAAAATGAAATACTTAGATATAAATCTAACAAAATACATACAAAATCTGTACGAAGAAAACTGCAAAACTGATGAAAGAAATCTAAGAACTAACTAAATAGAGAGGTATTCCATGTTCATGAATAAGAAGAATGATTGTTAAAATGTTAGTTCACATTGACTCTACCTATAGATTCAACACAACCTAATCAAAATGTCAGCAATTATTTTGTGGATATCAACAAATTGATTGAAAAGTTTATATGTATTGGCAAAAGACCCAGAATAGCCAACACAATATGGAAGAACAAAGCCAGATGACCAACCTAACCCAACTTTAAGACTTACTATAAAACTACAGTAATAAATTGTGGTATTGGCAGTACAATAAACAAGCAGATCAACAAAACAGACTAGAGAACCCAGAAATAGACCCCCATAAATATATTCCACTAATCACTGGCAAAGAAGCAAAGGCAATACAATGGAACAAAGATAATCTTCTCAACAAATGATGCTAGAACAAGATATCCACATGCAGAAAAAAAAAAAAATCAACTGAAAACTAATCATAAATCTAAATTTAAAATACAAACCTGTAAAAGTCCAACATAGGGGGGAAATCTAGATGGTTTTTAGTATGGTGATGACCTATTTGATACATTAAAGTCATGATCCACTAAAGAAATAATGGAGAAGCTAATCTTTATTAAAATTAAAACTTCTGCTCTCATAGGACAATGAGAAGACAATCCATAGACTGAAAGTAAATATTTGTAATTGCATATCTGACATACTACTGTTATCCAAAATATACAAAGACCTCTTAAACTCAACAACAAGAACATGAAAAACCTAATTAAAAAAAGTGCCAAGAATCCAAACACACACCTCACCAAAGAAGAGATAAAAGTGGGAAACAAGCATATGTACAAACAATTCTAAGATTTTACTGCACCCTTATTAGAATGACAAAAATCCAAAACACTAACAACACCAAATTTTGATAAGGATATGAAGTAACAGGAACTCCCATTAGGTTCCAGTGGGAATGTAAAATGGTATAACCACTTTGGAAGACAGTTTGGCTCTTTCTTATAAAGCTAACCATACTCTTAGCCAAAAAATCCAGCAATTGCATTTCTTGGTATTTACCCAAAGGAGTTGAAACTCTGTTCACACAAAAGCCTGCACAGGATTGTTTGTGGCAGCATTATATATTATTGCCAAAACTTGGAAGCAACCATGATATCCTTGGTAGGTAGAAAAACAAACTGTGTTCCATCCAGACTATGAAATAGCATGCAATGCTAAAAAAAAAAAAAGTTATCAAGCCATGAAAAAACAGAAAAAACTTAATGCATGTTACTAAGTGAAAGTCAATCTGAAAAGACTACATGCTCTACAGTTTCAACTATATGACATTCTGAAAAAGGTAAAGCTATGGTCAAAACAAAGAATAAGTGATTTAAGTGATTGCCAGGGGTTGGGGCAGGGGCGGGGAAGGGGGAGTGTAGGGAAGAAGGGATAAATTGATCATTATTGTAATAGTAGAAATATGTCATTATACAGGTATACCTAGTTTAATTGTGCTTTTCTTTATGGCATTTTGAAGATAATTGCATTTTTACAAATTGAATGTTTGCATCAACCCTGCACTGAGCATGCCTATCAGTGCCATTTTTTCCAACAGTGTTTGCTCACTTCAGGTCTCTGTGTCACATTTTAGTAATTCTTGCAATATTTCAAACTTTTTCAGTATGATTATATTTGTTATGGTAATCTATGATTAGTGATCTTTGATCTTACTCTTATGATTGTTTGAGGGCACCATTATTATGTGTTATATATTATATGTTATACATTATATATTATTATTATTAGAAGTTGAGCCTGAAAATGTGACTGAATTACTAAAATCTGAGGATAAAACTTCAAAGGATGAGGAGTTGGTTTTTATAGATGAGCAAGGAGAGTGGTCTCTTGAGATGAAATCTGTTCCTAGTGAAGATACTATAAAGATTGTTGAAATGACAACGAAGAATTCAGAATCTCACAAGAACTTAGTTGGTAAAGCACAACCCAATCAACCCAGTGATTGAGAGAAATAACTTCAATTTTATTTATTTTTATTTACTTATTTATTTTAAAGATTTATTTTACTATTTGAGAAAAGATGAGGGTGGAGGGGGTAGAGCAGTCTCCATGGTTGTATATCATTAGTTATGACATAGTTTAATTCCACACAGGTGAAAGTGGGGCCTCAAAGAGCAGGACCCAAACTGGGGGCCTCCCACATGGGAGATGAGAACCTTTGCTGCCATCCCGGCTGTTACCAGTTTTGCCACAGTTCAGCATACAGGCTTTGTAAGGGCCAGGGACAAGATTCAATCCCCGGACCTCATGGTTGCAAGGCTAGCACTCAACCTACTCAGCTATCCTGGGATCCCAAATGACACCAATTTTAAAAGAAGGTCTACTGTGGGTAATGTGGTATTAAACAGTATAGTGTGCTACAGAGAAATAATTTATGAAAGAAAGAATCAATTGATTTGGCAAACTTTGTTGCTTTATTTTAAGAAATTGCCACAGCCACCTAAACCTTCAGTAACCACTACCCTGATCATTCAATAGCCGTTAATGGCTGCTGGATAATCAGTATCAAGGTAAAATCTCCAAAAGATTATGATTGGCTAAAGGCTCAGATGATGGTTAGCATTTTTTAACAACAAAGTATTTTTCAATTAAGGTATGTACATTATTTTTATAAACACAACACTCTTGCACCCTTAATAGATTATACTATAGTGTAAACATAATTTTATATACACTGGAAAACCAAAAATATATGTGACTTGCTTTATTGCAATATCCACTTTATTTTGGTGCTGTGGAACCAAATCCACAATATCTTTAAGGTATCCCTGTACATTTTTCAAAACCCATAGAATGTACAACACCAGGAGTGTCTAATGTAGAGCATGGGCTTCAGATGATAATAATGTGTCAACGCAGGTTAGTTTTTGTAACACATACCCTATGGTGAAGAGTGTTACTAGTAAAGGAGACTGGATCAAGGCGTGGGAAAGGTGCACATGAGAACGCTCAGTTTTTTTGTTCACTTTTTTTCTGTGAACTTAACACAAAAGTTTATTTTTTAAAAACTAAAAAGTCTATTAAAATAGAAGATAAAATAGCAGATCTTCTCCAAGGCACATTGTTCTAAAGGTGACAAAAACCAAAGACAAAAAAAGAATCCTCAAGGCTTCCAGAAAAAAAAAAAAATAATAACGTTTAAAGGAAAATCTATCAGGCTGTCACCAGACTTCTCAGTAGAAACTCTGCAAGCCAGGAGGGAGTGGAGCCCAATCTTCAAAATATTAAAAGAGAGAAATTTTCAGCCAAGAATTAATTATCCAGCAAAATTAACCTTTAGATATAAAGGAGGAATTAAGGCATTTTCAGATATACAGAAGCTGAGGGAATTCTCCAGCTCAAAACCAGCTCTCCAAGAAATACTAAAGGAGGCTATTCAGCCTGAACCAAGAAATCAAAATAAACGCAAAAAAGTTGGGACAACAAAAAAGTAAAAAGGAAAGAAGAAATGGATACAGGATATCCTCATATATCAAGTATCACCCTAAATGTAAATGGACTGAATTCACCAATAAAGAGGCACAGGGAAGCAGACTGGACTAAAAAACAAAATCCAACTATATGCTGCCTACAAGAGACACACCTCAGCCACAGAGTCAAACATAGACTCAGGGTAAAAGGATGGAAAACAATACTCCAGGCAAATGGCAGTCAGAGAAAAGCAGGAAGTGGCCATACTGATTTCTGATGAAATAGACATAAGGATAAAAAAATAATAAGACATAAAGATGGACATCACATTTTGATAAAAGGAACAATACATCAAGAAAACATGACACTCGTCAATATAATTTATATGCCCCCAATCAGGAAGCACCAAAATTTATCAAGCAACTACTAACAGATCTAATAGGAAAATTTGACAAAAATACAATTATAGTAGGGGATCTAAACACCCCCCTGACAACATTGGACAGATCATCCAAGAAGAAAATAAATAAGGAAATTGTAGCTTTAAATGATAACATTGCAGGAAATGGACATAACTGACATTTACAGGTCATTCCATCCTACAACAAAGGGCTATGCATTTTACTCTAGTGCACATGGAACATTTTCAAGGACAGACCCTATCCTGGTACTTAAATCCAACCTCACCAAATTTAAGAACATTCAAATCATACCAAGTGTATTTTCAGACCACAAAGCGTTGAACCTAGAGATCAATTGCAAAAAATCAATTGCAGAGAGAACCACAGATATGTGGAGATTGAACAACATGCTATTAAAAAATGACTGGGTTGGGGAAAACCGGGATGGCTCAGTGGGTTAAGCGCTCACTTTGCAGCACCGGGGACTGAGGATTGAATCCCAGCCCTGGCCCGTGCAGATCCATATGCTGAACTGGGGAGGTCCCCCAGTTCAGTTCTCTCTCTGTCTCTGTATCTCTCTCTCTCTCTGTCAAAAACAATAAAAATAATAAATAAATAAATAAACAAATAAATAAATAAATAAATGACTGGGGGAAGCCGGGATGGCTCAGTGGATTAAGCGCTCACTTTGCAGCCCTGGGGACCAAGGATCAAATCCCAGCCCCAGCCTGTGCGAGCCCATATGCTGAACTGGGGAGTGTCCCCACTTCAGTTCTCACCGGTGAGCCCCTGGCCCAGTTCCTGCCCTGTGCAGCCCCACGCCCACCTGTGGAAAGAAACTATGTGGAAACACCAATGATGTGCAAATATGGAGATTGTTCTGGGCCCTCACCCTTCTCTCTGTCTCTGTCTCTGTATCTCTCTCTATCTCTCTGTCAAAAACAAAAATAAATCTTAAAAAGAAAAGACTGCATCAAAGAGGAAATTAAAAAATTTGTAGAAATGAATGATAATGAAAACACGACATACCAAAATTTCTGGGATACAGTGAAAGCAGTAATGAGGGAAATTTATATCATTACAGGCATATCTCAAGAAACAGGAAAAACTACAAGTAAACACCCTCACATCTCATCTTATAGAGCTAGAAAAAGAAGAACAGAGGTACCCCAAAGCTAGCAGAAGAAAAGAATTAATAAAAATTAAAGCAGAACTTAATGAAATTCAGAACAGAAAAATAATAGACAAAATTAATGCCACAAAGAGCTGGTTCTTTGAAAAAATCAATAAAATTGACAAGCCACTGGCTAGGCTCACCAAAGGGCAAAGAGAAAAATCTCATATTTCCAGAATATGGGACGATAGGGGAGAGATCACAATTGATACCGCAGAAATCAAACAATCATAAGAAATTATTGTGAAAGACTCTATGCCACCAAAGTTGATAATCTAGAGCAGGGGTTGTGAACCTTGTGGCAATTGAGTGCCAAAGTTTATGAAATAAGAGTATACTTGCTCGACTCGCGTGCCAACCCATCGAGTGAGATAAAGGTATCGATTATTTTTATATCTATAAGAGCATAAGCAATAATTTTTAAAATGGTATTCACAGGTCCGCGTGCCGAAATAATTGCTCTGTGTGCCACTTTGGGCATGCATGCCATAGGTTCACCACCCCCAATCTAGAGGAAATGGGCAAATTTCTAGAAACATATAGTTTACCTAAACTGAACCAAGAAGTTTTACATAACCTAAATAGACCAATCAATAGTACAGAACTTGAAACAATTATCCAAAACCTGCCCAAAGGCAAAAGGCCTGGACCAGATGGTTTTACCAATGAATTCTACCAGTCATTCAAAGAAGAACTAATGCCCATCCTCCTCAAACTACTCCAGAAAATTCAAGAGGAGGCAATATTACCCAACTCATTCTGTGAAGCTAATATCTCCCTAATACCAAAACCTGGGAAAGACAATACCAAAAAAGATAACTATAGGCCAATCTTCCTGGTGAACACTGATGCAAAAATCTTAAGTAAAATTTTAGCTAACAGAATATAACAATACATTAAAAAGATTATTCACCATGACCAAGTGGGATGCATCCCAGGGGCACAAAGATGGTTCAACATACACAAATCAATCAATGTAATCCAGCACATAAACCAAACAAAGGATAAAAACCACATGATTATCTCAATTGATGCAGAAAAAGCATTCGACAAGATACAACACCCATTTATGATAAAAAACACTGAATAAAATGGGAATTGAAGGAAAGTACCTCGACATAATAAAAGCCATATATGACAAACCCTCAGCAAATATTATACTGAATGGGGAAAAGCTGAAGCCTATTTTAATCAGGAACAAGACAGGGATGCCCCCTGTCACCATTGTTATTCAACGTAGTTCTAGAAGTTCTAGCCAGAGCAATCAGACAAGACAAAGGAATAAAAGGTATTAGAATTGGGAGAGAAGAAATTAAACTGTTACTCTTTGCAGATGACATAATCCTGTATATAGAAAGCTCTAGAGACTCTATCAGAAATCTATTACAAATAACAGACAAATACAGTAGAGTCGCAGGATACAAAATCAATGTCCCAAAATCACTGCATTTTTATATGCCAACAATGAAACTTCAGAAAGAGAGATGAGAAGATCCATTCTCTTTACCAATGCAAACAAAAAAATAAAATATCTAGGAATAAATCTAACAAATAACGTGAAGGACTTATACACTGAAAACTATAAGACACTGTTAAAAGAAATTAAAGAGGACACAAAGAAATGGAAAGACATTCCATGTTCATGGATTGGAAGAATCAACATAGTTAAAATGGCCATACTCCCTAAAGTAATATACAGATTCAATGCCATTCCCATCAAAATCCCACAGACATTCTTTCAAGAAATAGAAAAAAAAAAAAAATCATCAAATTTGTATGGAGCCACAAAAGACCATGAATTGCAAAAGCTATCCTAAGAAAGAAGGATAAAGCCAGGGGCATCTCACTGCCTGGATTTTATCTGTACTACAAAGCCTCAGTAATCAAAATAGCTTGGTATTGGCAGAAAAACAGATACACGGACCAATGGAACAGAATTGAAAACCCAGAAATAAACCCACAAATATATGGACAGATTATTTTTTACAAAGGAGCAAAAAATATACAATGAGGAAAAGAAAACCTCTTCAGTGAATGGTGCTGGGAAAATTGGAAAACCACACGCAAAAGGCTGAATGTAAACTGCAATCTCTTACCATATACCAAAATTAACTCAAAATGGATTAAAGACCTCCAAATAAGAAATGAAATAATAAATTGCATAGAAGAAAACATTGGTACTAAACTTACAGACCTGGGTTCAGGGAGGACTTTATGAATCTGACCTCAATGGCAAGGGAAGTAAAAGCACAAATAAATGAATGGGACCTTATCAAGCTAAAGAGCTTCTGCACTGCAAAGGAAACCATCAACAAAGCAAAGAGGCAACCAACCAACTGGGAGAAAATATTTGCAAACAATGCCTCTGATAAGGGGCTAATATCAAAAATATACAAAGAACTTGTACAACTCAACAAGAAAAAAACAAGCAATCCAATTAAAAAATGGGCAGATGACCT
>PVKE010009560.1:0-44533 GCA_004027555.1 Craseonycteris thonglongyai
AGACCAGAAAAAGAGAGAAACAATGATAGAGGAGTAGATGATGAAAATGTTATTTCTGACATACAAAAGATAAGTTTGACAGCAAGATGATTTCTAGTTGTGCTTTGCAACTGCATTTTACCTGACCCGATTCGCTAATAATGAGGACCAAAATTGACTTCCACCAATAATGTCAAATTATTCCTAAATGCACTTAAGACAAAGACCATTTCCAGATCAGTCTAGTCCACGGCTTAATGAACCACTCTCACTACAGAATTTTGGTAATTCCCCCCCCCCCCTAGCTTTCAGAAAAGGTTTAATGCAATAAGAGGGTGCCTTCTGTACAGTCCATTTCAAGCAGAATGAGGAGAAAGTCGAGCCCAAAAAAGCCACCTGCCAAGGAGGGAACATGGCTGTGCCTGAAGTCAGACTCATTAAACGCATTGATTATTGCATGATTCACATTCAGAGCAACAGCTCAAAGAAAAACTTTTTTAAAATGGAGATAAATATTATAGGATTGGACAACCTGAAGTGTTTTTAAAATCTGAGAAAGGAGGTTATTAGCAATTGATACATACCAATGTCATTTTTATTCCCAAAGTATAGTACCATCTTGTTATGTACTGAATTTCTATATGCTCATTTCCACTGTCTCAATATTTGTTTGTTTTGTTTTTTATCCCACTAGGCCAAGCTCATATTGAATACTTGTCATCCAATCAAATCCAGGAGAGGTATTCTTGCAATGTAGTCCTAAGTACCTTATACTTTCTTTATCAACACCTATTAAAATATGTCATTATTGCTATTAACTTGTATAGATTTCACACCAGACTTGAAATTCCCTGAGACCAAAGATAATGTTTAGCAGCACCCTATAAGTATTCAACAGTTGTTTGTTTATGATAGAATAAAGAAATGAATAAAGTCTTAATACAGCAATCACTATTCATCCATAAAGTTCTAATAGGAAACAGAGTATACTTGAATTAGGAAGACTTCAGGCAAGTTTATTTACAAGATTGACTCACAGTGGTGCAGACAAGGCAGGGGATACTGCAAAAGGAGAACAGGAACCTAGGACTCTCAAAGGAAGATTTGTTGCCACCCTTAGACCCAAAGCAATAAGGTAAGGGAGAAGTTAAATTACCAGAACATGGAAAGAAAGAGACTCAGAAGTAGAATAGGTCAATTTATGATGAATAATGTCTGTTAGTTAATGGACACAGCCAGTCCAGGAGGGGAACCAGAAGAATAAATATCTTAATCTTTCTCTTTCCTTCTGGTATTTTCTTGGAATCTTCCATTGGCCAGACTCAACTGGAATCCAAACGGCATAGGAACCTCTAGTTATAGTCCATATCAGTCAACAGCAGGACAGAAAAGAACAGAAAATGGAGCTAGAAGGAGACAAGAGACCATCTGGCCTAACATAATTTACAACTGAGATCTGGCTCTTTATACAACCATGTCTTATTTTTTACTTCCTCCACCCAAAGAAATTGATTAATGCTTTAAGACCTGGGTCAGAAATAGTCTTCCCAGTATCAATTTCAATCTCACTGCAGATCATATTAATTATAATATATGCAAATGATGTCATAGAATTTTTCTTATATTCACTTAGTAGTTATGGTAGTAGTAGCAGTGGATGTAATCATAGTAGTTAGCCAATTATTCAGAGCATATATGTAAATATATATATATATACATACATATATATATATATATATGCAGTCACATCAGGAGTTAGAGCTGTAATGTAAACTGGTGGAGGGGAGCAACTCAATTCATAACATATATAGTCTCATTTAATCTCATTTAATTTTCACAGCAAGCTATAAGATATATCTATATTTTACAGATAAAGGAACTAAAGATTATAGTTTATTTTACATAACTTAGCTCCTATAGATAAAAAATGATAAAATCAGAATGCAAATTTTCATGTCTTATTTCAAAACCTGTGCCTTTTTACCACTTCCTGCTATATGAGTTGTGTGGCTATCCACTGGGCTTCCACATGGGAACAAGCCATATCTTACTTACTTTTAAACTATTAGAGCACCTTACATAGTGTCTACTTTGTAATAGACATTCCATAAATTCTCCTAGAATTAAATATGAATGATACAGGGAAAACAAACAAAAAGGGTTAATAGCTTTAAAGCACATTTATTTATTAACCATAAATAATAGCAAAATAAAAAAAATACAAAACAAAGAAAAAGCAGGCAAAAGCTAAGTACGAGAAATAATCATTTCATTTTCCCTAGATATGCAATAAGTTTACTTTAATCCACTGCTCTCAGCTGGATTCAACTTAGTATTTCTTTTCTACTCATTATTTAGCTAAGAGTTAGCTATGAGATCAGCTTTTTTCTTCTTCTTCTTTTTTTAAGTTTGAAACAGCTAGTCTCTTTTTCCTAGAACAGTCTTCTCCTGAAGCAAAACCCCCTTTTGGAGCAAAGCCTCCCTCTTGGAATTCTTTTTTCTGGCAGAGCTGAGTCTGTTTGAGTTTCTGTCTGGAGCAGGTCTGAAACCAGAATTTCTCTCTTCTTTTGAACAGTAGAGGATGTCTCTCAACTTGGTTGCACTTGCTGTGCTGGAGGCTGTACAGACATGTCGCTCTGTCTCAGCTCATTTCAATAAATTCCCCCCACCCCCAGCAAAAGCTGGTAGAATATCTAACTGGGTTAACTTTATTTTTTGCAGTTAAGATTATTGTGATATAGAACTAATATCTGAGTCATTGTACATAAGTAAGTCGACTTCTTCATAAACAATTCAGACATAAGACTTAAGTTCAGTGGTAAGTAGAATTTGACTCCAATGATCATACACTGTGAAGACAGAAGGATTTTCAGACCAATTGCTTATCTAGTGAAGAAATTCTACTTTAATAAACTGGGAGTTAGTTGTCCAGAATGAAAACCTTTAATACTTCGTAGAAATAGCCTGGCTCTGTGTTGGACAGTTCTGTCAAAAGAGCTGCCTCAAATTAAACCAAAATCCACTTCTCTTGAAATTTTATCATTCAATATTTTAGATAGCATCTACTGACTGTGCTCAATTCACAGGCATTGTCATAGATACTAAAACTTCTACTCATTTATCTACCAAAACAATATGCAATAACTTCACTTAGTTGTCTATATTGTCAGTTGAAAGGTCTGAAAATGAAATTGGAGTGGAAGAAGGTGGAGATCCCATTGATGAGAAAATGGAATAATTTTCATGAGATGGAAATAGAAAACCGTAGAATAGTACATCAAAAAAACGATAGGAGTGGAGAAGACATTGGGTGTGGGTTGCCATGGTTTGGGTTGGATGCAAACTGGATGGTGAAAGACAGATAAATTAGAAGTTTATCCCAAAAGTTACAGATAAACTATAAAAGTAAGATATATTTTGAAATGAAAAATGAAATAAATCTCTACACAATTATAGATCTTCAAATACAAACATTTCATCACTTCTCTCTTTTTCACAAGATAACCACTTACACTTGTTGTGTAGGGCTAGACATACAGGCTATCTTCTGTCACCCCTCATCCCCTCACACTCCCAACCAGTACATATTATGAATATTAGTGGACTCTGAAAGAAGCAAGAACATTAGGTAGAGACAGTACACCATGCTGTCAGCCCCACCAAGACTACCTTTTCCCAAGATCATGCAGCTTTGTTTAATCAGTTTAATTATCTTCCCTGTCCCCTTTCATTATAGAAGTAGATATAGATAAAACATTCTTATTGCCACCAAGAAGGAGGAGTGTTAATAGATAGCAAGTAATTTATCTAATTCCTATCAGAAAGCATAATTAGTGTTTTAAAACTAATGTCATCATTTTTGGTAATGTTTACCTCCAAAATACTGGGTCATCCCTCAATGACATGAAAACATATCAAAGTATTATCTGCCTTTTCCCATTATCTATATCTTATTGCCTATCTTAAAAAAACAAACAACAATAATAAAGCCCTCTTTACCTCCTAACCCTGTTGCTTTCATTTATAGACTCAAGCACAAGCAACACGCAAACTTATTAAAAATATGTCTATGTTTTTATAATTATCTTTTATTGTCCTTCAATTTCTTACTCCCCTTATCCCCATTTTTCTCTCAACTTTTTCCTTTCAAACCATTCTATTGAACCATTTTCGGAGGTCATAGAAAACAGTTGAATACCTTTCGTTTTTCCTTTCATTTGAACTTAATTAAATTTAAAGAAAATAAATACTAATGCTACAACATGTAAAATATGCAAAAGGTGTCTAAAATGAAGTCCCCCATACTTTTAATCCTAACACTCCATTCTGCTCCCTAAATTGTTATGCAGTTTGTAAGTATGCATCTACAATATTTAATAGACATACAAGCATTTATTTTGCACTTTTTCTTCATATAGTAGCATGCAATTCTCTGCTCATTTTTACAACATTGTTACATCCATAATTCAACTGGCAATAAAATAATGTAAATCCTCATTGGCCACAAGTTATGATAAAGTATAAATACAGACAGAAAAGTAGATAATGACACCATGCATACATGTGCTTTTGTGTTGATGTGTTTCTTCTAATATATTGCAAGTTTTTTTCTGGTATTAAAAGAAAGAATAATCTTCAAGTTGCTATTCCTGTGATCATGATTGAATATCCAATCTATAAGGTTTATCAGCATTGTACACTTAGTTATTTACTTATATATTCCCTTTTGACATGCTACATAAACAGTGATTAAGTTAGTCTATAGAATAATTTTCTTCTTTCTCATTTCCCTCTCTCCTTCACCATCAATTCTAGCAGATTATACTCTCTTTTTTAGTATTTAACTTTTTATTGTTACGTGACTTACACAAAAATAAGTGTATATTTTGATCCATGGTTATTAAAGATAAAGAATCAACCACACTTCTTCTTTCCTGTACACTTGCCCCCTTCTCAACTTTTCTTAGTTACATAATTTATTCACTGTCAAGAACTATGGAATTTGTATTCTATTCTATAATGCCTACATTTTCTTGATGATTAGTTCTGCAATCCTGATACTTTATCTTCCTATTTGTAGCCCTACAACTATAGTCTTACAGTTCTAGTGTCTTTGGTAGTCTTATATTCTTAGTCCTTTCCACCAAATCTTTCTTTCTAGTTTTTTAAATTTATCTCTTGATTGCCTGAATATCACCCTCCAGCAGTGTCTTCAAGAAGGCCTCATGGTAATTATAGCACCTGAGCTCTTGCATGTTCAGAATGTTTATTGGTTTTATCTTAGAAAACAGAGGTTGCTCTGCTATATCCTAGTGTTGAATATTGCCACAGAGAAGTGTGGTTATCATCTCAACCATCAGAAAATATAGAAAAACTTAGGCCAGATTGCAAAAAACAGCAACGCTATTGACAGTCATGTGTGTTCAGGAATACATACCCTCTATGGGACCATTTTGTTTTTTGTAATATTTACTCTTATATCATGCTCCCATGAAAAATAGCAGATATTAAATATATCACTCAATGCCAAGTAGTAAATTTTAAGCAATGAGTACTCTAGTATTATCCATTTAACATCTAATTTTTTTTTCCTATTCCATCTGGGATTCTTGCTGTTAAGTGGAGTGATGTGTAACTTGGGATTCCATCATGAAGATTTTACAAGCAGCCTGTCCTGTGCAGTGACACTGCCCTGAGCCAAGTTATTGCTCTACCTTAGATTAGGTCACATTTTTCTTCCACTGAAAGTCAGAGATTGTTAAACATTTCTGACATCTATCAATTTTATTTACTTCCCTAAGTCATATGCTGCATTAGTTTGTTATAGTGAGTCAATAGGATCTTTCCTTCAATCACTATGGAGGTTGCTTTGTATTCTAGCATCTTCAAAACACATGTGTGAAAGATGTGATTTTAATGCCAATGGATTCACTGTTCTTCTGAGCATAACTATGGGATACCTAACAAATATTCTCTGATGAGGTGTCAGTCAGTTGTAAGGCTTTTAGTGAGACTTTTCTTAATGATGTTAACTAATTTTAGTGAGCACTATGTGTCAGGCATTGTACTAAGCCATATAACACGGTTTGTAGTAGAAGGGCTTAACACATTTAATCCCAGAAGAGACTTAGGGTAGCTACTGTCAATACATTTTATGGAGAAAGAAATTGAGTCTCAGAACAGTTAAGTAATTCACCTAAGATCAAACAGCCTAAGAGAGATAGAGCCATAATTTGAAGCCAGAGATTCTGATTTCAGAACCCAAGTACTTTACCAGTTGCTAATGAAGCTACCCAGTTAATATCTGGGATGATGATGCTACTAATATTCATTCGTAGTATCTACATTCGATAGCACCGAAAAAGGAATATTCTATCTCATTATGAGGGCCATAGATTTCCTTATTCTGGCTCTTATTAACAACACTAAAACAATGGTTAATCCAATCAAATTGGTACATTGCAGTCAAGACAGTTTTTTAGTGTTTGTAGTTGTCTGACACTTTGCTTTCCATTCCATTGTTTAGTATAAATATTAAATATAATATGAATATCTCTAGAGAGTGCATAATATTAATAGCTCTGAGAGATTGTTAAGAAATAAAAGGTGGTCACACACACATACATCCACACCACTACATGGATACACTTTTGAGAATGGTAGTAGAAATTACAGATTTGTGTGAGGCTCTTTTCATGCTCCAGATTATGTAGACAGCAGGACTGCGAGTGTGACCTGACTGTTTACTTGCTTTTCCACTCACCTGTGTTCTTTGGGAAACAACAGTATCATTACCGCGTCCTCATGTCTTTCAATTTAGGGCATGATAAAGTTGCAATGAGCACAATTTCTTCTGGGAGAAAGAAACTTGTGCCTCTTCTCTAGTAATTTGCAAAAATGAACAAAAGCAAAACAAAACAGAGAAACTACTTGAGTGAGTTGCTCTGAAAAATATGCTGCAGCAGAGAAAACTTAAAAAAAAAATCATTGTTATCAAGTGAAAAATAACACATTTGAATAAATATTTATGTATGTTTTCATAGTTTTCTGGCTTATGCTCCTTCATGTACCTTGCAGGCAGTTAAAGAAACAACTATAAATCATAAATAAGGAATAAAATGAAATCCATGAAAGTCTCTGATTACTCCATTACTGAAATACAACTTAGAAAATAATTTCCTTTCCTTCCCAGTGTACTTCCATAAACAATCCTAAACAAATCTGTATGATTTATAGAATGCATTTGATGTAAATGAAAGAAGGACCAAGCACAGAACTGGCAAGAAATTAATGCATATTTTCCTCTGGCAAAAAAGAAAAAAAAATAGTGTGTTAGGAAAACAACATATTCCTTAGGAAAAATGCCATGAAAAAATTTCAAATAACTTGATATAAATGACATAGGGTGTTTTGTGGAATATGAGCCAAACTGGAAACTTGGAGACTGAGCATTTTAATATATTCTTCTACCACTAACTCTTGCATAATGTAGAAATATCATTTTATTCTGATTTCTTTAATATTAAAAGTGATTAAATGAGCACAACCCAGCCTAGCTGAAGGAATGACAAAAACTAATCTACAAGTAACCAAAATGTGTAGCTTGGTTGAGAAGTACATTTTGACAATAATCCATTAGACCTACAGAGCTTTCATACTGTAATTGGAATCCCTGAGTATTATAAAAAATAATCCAATTTTTCCTTCATCTATATATATATATATAATCAAAAACATAGTTTTTAAAATTTCCATTTATCTTAGGAAACTGGACCTTCATATATGCTTATGTTGGAGAATCTTCTAGACATTTTTACTGCTATGCAATTCTGCAACTAACATACACACATCTCATCCATTATGGATATTCACTCTCCAAATTTAATACAAAAATAAAATTCAAGTGATTTGTAAATCACAATTCTGGATTATAACTTTATAAAAACTTGATCTATTACTAATTAAAGATTATATATCATTTTAAGTATGTTCAACATGGATAAGGACACCTGATCATGCAAGATGATCTTCATACTTCTTATTGTAGAAACACAATTTGAAATAAATTCCAGGTATTGCCCAAAATATATTTTTGAAGTCACTGGATATTGGCTCTATTTTTGAAAAAGAAGTTGAGGCTTCCCAAGTGAGTTTACAGCATGGTGGAAACTAATATCTATTTTTCTCAAATGTGTTAGACACGGCCACCAGAAACTATGTTAAGGGCTAAAATTAGCCAATGTAATAAAGCATAAGGCAATACTGTTATGTGCTGTCACTGTGTTCCAATATATAATACGTTTTGATGAAATTTAGTAGTTTTTATAAGTTAGAGTCATATAAAACTACTTTTATTTTCTTTGTCTATATGTATGATGCTAAACAATCAGTTTCATAGGCTTAGCACTTTTTAAGTGTTTCTGTATAATACAGGCACAGTCTTCATGCAATTATTATATACACTCAAACATAAGGAATGAAGTATATATTATTGTATACTTAATATGCATGTGCTTTTCAACTGAATTTAAGTCAGCTTAGATAAGATTTAACTAATATTCCTTTAATTAAAAATAACTTGAAGGCATGATAAATTAATCAAAACAACTATACCAACCCAGAAATTTTCAAATCACAATGGCAAGCTTAATTGGTTGCATAATAGAAGCAAAGAAGAATGCACAGTAAGGAATAACTATAAAATCCCACATCAAAATAACTGAAATTAAGTTCATCACTAGAGTGACTATGGGAGAAAATATTACCATTAATGTGTTCTCTCTGGAGATTTTTAAAACAATAAATACACTCATCTGTTGGATTTAACATTGGTCTTATCTGGAAATTAAATAGTCATAAATTCATGCTTCTAATTCTCTGGTAGTTAATTATAGTTTTATTTGATTAATGATAGACACTATGAACCCAACTGATCCACACATTTCTAATGCACCATAGATTTATCACAAGAGATTTATGAATTCCTATGCCCACTAAGTTTTGTAGACTAAATAATTCACATACGCACACGCACACACACACATTTATATATAGCTATTTTTCAAATACAGCTAGTGTTGAGAATTTAGCAAAGTTAATTCATGGTATTGCTGCTTCTGGATCCATTTTGTTTGGCCAAGTGGCCACCAGGACCTTAACCTTACTTTTGTCCTCTCATGCAAGTATATACCCACAAGCAAACGTAAGTTCCTGACATGATTTCCACAACAGCCCTATGATCAACAGTGTCTCCTGCCTTCCAGTGTTCACATACCTTATGTACCCTTTATATAAGAGCCCTTAGATCGATGGGGAGTTTTACCGAAACCCAGCTCTTTTTGTTTGAATTGACCAATCTGGTTCTACCCCAGGAATCCCAAAGCACTCTATCCAGAGACCTTAATAAAGACGTGTGACCCACGACCCGTCTCTCTCTATCTGCATTGTGCCTTGACTTCCCATGTGGCCCCTCTAGGTGTGCCAGGTACTTCCTCTAGGACTTTTGAGTAATAAACTTTCCTACTTCCATTTCTCTTGAAGTCTGTTGCTGAACCATCCAGCACCCTATACTCTACCTAACAAATGATGATTTAACAAAGCCACATTGTGTTGAATATGACACAACTTCACTAAACATGACTGGCAAAATCATTGCTCCCAAATTTCATGTGCTTCCTACATTTCCCAGATTGCACTGCAGTTGAGTTAGTGCTGTGTGGGTAGACTTTGCCAGTGAACCATAAGATGGAGTGGCATGGGTCACTTCAGTGCAAGCTGAG
The DNA here is from genome assembly GCA_004027555.1 of Craseonycteris thonglongyai. NCBI lineage: Eukaryota > Metazoa > Chordata > Mammalia > Chiroptera > Craseonycteridae > Craseonycteris > Craseonycteris thonglongyai. The sequence continues at coordinate 9,759 of PVKE010009560.1, forward strand.
GCAATTAGGGGCCTTGGTACTTGCTCCATTCTTCATTTTCCCTGCTTCATCTTCTAAAAAACATAGCCATAAAATGTAGGAGGATCACCTGACCCATACTGCTCTCTATATAAATGAGAAAGTAACTATCTGGCATCAAGCAGTGAAGGTTTCAGGTTTGCTGCTATAGCAGTGAGTGCTAATTATGCTGTCCAATGCTAAGTGAGATAAGCCAGTTACAAAGGTCAAATACCATATGATTCCACTTATGTGAGGCACCCAGAGTAGTCAAATTCACAGAGACAGAAAGTAGAATAGTGGTTGCCAGAGACTGGGGGCAGGAGGGAGTGGGAAGTTGTCATTTAATAGGAATAGTTTCTTTTCTTTTCAACATAAAAACAAAGTTCTGGAGAATGGATGTACAACAATGTGATGTACAACTTAATAGTACTAAGCTTTATACTTAAAAGTGGTTAGGATGGAAAATTTTGTTACATGTATATTAGCACAGTTAAAAATGAAGAAGGGAAAATGAAGGTGTCAGAGTAAAAATTTATTCAGTTTTGGTTTAAAAAATATATCTCAAAGACTAAGCCTCAATTATACAGAACTGCAAAGTGAGTCCCTCAAGAGCCTTCCAAAAAAAGTTCTGAACTGTAACCATATGATTGAAATAAGAATAGAACAACTTTATCCAAAATGACTGTATAGGTCTATTCGATGTCTAAAGGAAAAAGTGCTTCTTGGACAAATATTCTATTTTTGGATATCACAGTGTCCTTTTAGTAAGTTTAAAACTCTGAGACATTTTGTGAAGAGAAAGAAAAAAAAAACTTCTAGTTCTTAATCATTTAGCTAATGAATTAAATTTTTTTTAATAATATCTATTACTATCTGAAATTCTTTTGAAAATGTTGAAATAATATCCCAAAGATGGCATGTTAAACTTTTATGTTTGTTTACAAAATGTCTCACTTTTTTACATATATTTACAATTGTACCTTGAATAGAAAATTGCTATTAGTCACGATCAGGGCTAATTCACCATTATAGGCATAGAGCCAGATATTGTACCTGAAAGAAAAACGTATATGTTTAAACACACACATGAGCATACAGAAATACCGAACAGCCAACAGTTAACTGAGTATGTACCATGAGCTGGATATTATGCTAATATATTATATGTACCTTACCTCATTTAATCATTACAACAGACCTATGCCAAAGTGGTGTTATCACCAGGAATTTAGGATGAGAAAAATGAAGCTCCAGGAGTTTAGGAAACTTGCCCAAGGTCACTTGATTAGCAAATGCATATATCTCAATTTATGCCTGAGCTATGAGACTCCAGCGTCAAACCGTAAACTACTATTTTGTATAGATCACTTATCTGTCTATATAGATCAGACTGTATCAAGTATGTCATTCATCAGGAGGAAAAACAGAAACAAACATGCAACAACAAAAACATAATTCATAACACACACAACAAAGTGGATACTCAAGTTTTCTAAAATTACAAATTTTCTTTTAAAATTTTCAAAAATTAGTTAACAGTCTATATAGATCTAAACGTTGAAGAGAAATAACAGCACTTTTTTTGTTTCTTTCTTTGTTTGTTTTGTGTTATTGTTGTTTTAAGATATATCCTGGGGAAGCCGGGATGGCTCAGTGGGTTAAGTGCTCACTTTGTAGAGCCGGGTACCAGGGATTGAATCCCGGCCCCAGCCCGTGTGGAACCATATGCTGAACTGGGAGCTCGCCCAGTTCAGTTCTCTCTCTCTCTCTCTCTCCCTCTCTCTCTCTCTCTCTCTGTCTCTGTATCTCTCTCTCTCTCTGTCTCTCTCTCTCTCTCTGTCAAAAATAAAAAAAAATAAAATAAAAATATATTAAAAAAAAAAAAAAGATATATCCTGTGTATACATAGGGCATGAAATGGAAGTGCAAAAGATTAAGGGCAAAGCTAAGAATTGGGAGATAGGTTCTATTCCTAACTCTGCCTTAATCGAATTAGCCCTTATCTTGGCAACATTTATCAACCTTTGAACACTTCAGTTTTCTCATTTGAAAAAATGTGGGTAGAGGCCAAACTAACTGATTTTTTAGGTCTTTTCCAAAGACCCAAACTTACTATAATTCTATGACAAACTTAGCAGAAGAATAAGGGAGGGGAACTTCTATAACATGACCGAAAAGGTATTCGTCTTAAATTTGATACAAATCAACTTTCTAAACAGAGACAAGCCACTCCCTTGTTGAACTTGTGGGTGCATCATTTATTTTATTTTAATAAAAGTTCATATATACAGATGAATACTGGATATAGAACAGCTCTCTAAGAAAAAGGCAGCAGAGCGCAGTAGAAGTTTATTTTTCTGTTACCTCTTTACTGGTTTTGTGCTATTGATGCCTAAAATTCAGTGTGGAAAAGCGATTCTCTCTCCACCTAGATTCCTGTCTCTTCTGTGGCTAGCCTCTAGGATGCTGCCAAATTTTCCCACCCTTGAAGATAGAAGAAAAGAATGGGAATAGTATGGAAGCCAAAATATGTGTGTAAGGCACAGAAAGAAATACAGTCAGACAGCAAGCAGATTCGTGTTTCCAAGTTTCATCTACACTAAGCTTTCCAATCATGGCCTGCAGGCCATATGTGGCCCAGAATGGCTTTGAATACAGCCCAGCACAAATTTGTAAACTTTCTTAAAACATTATAAAATTGTTTTGTGATATTCTTTTAGCCCATCATCTATTGTTAGTGTATTTTATGTGTAGCCCAAGACAATTCTTCTTCCAATGTGGCCCAGAGAAGCTGAAAGATTGGACACCCCTCATCTAGAGTCATTATACATAGTAGAGCAGTAAAGTGGATGCCAGGATAGCTCAGTGACTGAGCACTTGCCTGGCAATAGCGAGGTCTGGGGTTCAATTCCCGGCCCATGAAATCCCACATGCTGAACTGCAGCACAACTGCTAACTGCCAGGATGACATGGTGGTGAAGGTTCTCACCTCTCATGCCGGAGGCCCCCAGTCAGTTCCCACCCCCCATGGCCCCACATCCACCTTTGTGGAATGAAACCATGTCACAACTAATGATGTCCAACTATAGAGACTGCTCTGGGCCCTCCCCATTTCTCCTCTCTCCCTCTTTCACCTTCTCTCAACAACAACAAAAAATCTTGGAAGGAAGGACAGAAGAGAAAGAGGAAGAAAGAAAAAAAGAAAAGCAGTAGAAATGAGGTATATTTTCCCCGTCACCTCTGTACTTGTCCTGCTGATGTTAATGGGAGTAAGAAAGAAAAAAAAAAAGGATTATTGAGATAGGTCATACCCTTACTTTGTCACAAGGGTTTCTATTGAGGCAATGGGTTAAAAAATGGGCACACAAGAAGAAAAACAGGATCATAGGAGACATTACATGTTGCACATAGTAAATGGCATTGCATAAAAGTGTAAGCAGCCAGTTTAAGCTTCTGGCCCAAGATTACCTTTGTACACTAAAAGAAAACAAAACAAAACAAAAAAAAACAACCAATCTAAGTAGCCTTGGCTGCATAGAATTAACTGTCATGGAGTAGATGGATGTTTCCAAAGTCTGCTTTATTCTAGAAACGTTGTTGCAAATATAAGTTATATTTATTATTTTTCCTTTCTCTTCCACCTCTTTTCATAGCTCTGCATTATAAATTCATCTAGTAACTATTTTCTCCAAAGTTTCTGCAGGCTGATATTTGACTACTTTCATACTTCTCAGTAGAAGCACATCCTTAATAATGCACAAGGGACTATAGGGATTTTGTTCTTTTCCTTTCTAAATTTATTTTTTAATTATGGCTGATATACAATATGTTAGTTTTAGGTGTACAACAAGGTGATTAGAGATGTTCATGTAACTTACAAAGTGATCACCCCAATAAATCTAGTACACATCTGGCACCATGCACAGTTATTACAATATTATTGACTATATTCCCTATTCTGTACTTCACATTCCTGTGACTGTTTTAATAACTGACAATGTGTACTTCTTTAGAGATTCCTTTCTTGGGTTGTTAGTCTTTATGTTATTCTTAGTCCCTCTCCCCTTTCTTCCATTCAGCCACTTCAACTAAAACTCCTCACAGTACTAGCTTTGTGACTGAGCTTTTGTCACTACCACAGAATGAATATCTGAGCTTTCATGTTCTCGTAATTATAAATCATGTAATGTCAGATGATCTTTGTTCTCCTATAGTTACTCACCAATAGCTTCCCACATACCTAAATGAGCTTCCCATTGCTCACTCTTTGACTCTCTGAAGCTCATGTTTTCATCACATTAGTCAGCTGGAGGATGACCATTTACAAGTCAAGAACCAGTGAAGCCAGCAAGGATTTTTGTTTCATTTTGTTTTTCATTTTTCCCTTTATTTCCTCACATCAGACATGGGAATTTACACTAGAACAACAACAACAAAAAACTTTTCAAACAGGTAGCAGGCATTCCTAAATACAGTAGACTCTCCATTAACCAGAACTCAAGCAATCTGCACTCTCAAGCCACCAGCAAAAAATTTGAAGAAATAATGCAACATTGATCCAGCATGGGTGCTGGTTAACTGAGAGTCAACTTACCTTTATCCAGCATATACTAACCCCCGTGAGTGCCAGCTAACCAAGAGTCTACTATAGTAGCCCCAAATCATCCTTCTTACCAACCTCTACAGTGTACTCTCTCCTTGTCTTCTTTTACTTGACATCATCTTTAATAATTTCATACTGTTGCTTTTTTCGTAGACCAGCCATAGAAAACAGGCTCTGGACTTAAAGTGCCTCTCACATAGCATAATATTATATGTTCTGGTACAAAGGAAAGTTCCAAGGAACCAGAAGACACTAATAAGTCATTTCTAAAATATAAGTCTTCAGATTGTATGAGGCGTTCACATTCTTTCTTCAATTCCAGCCTTATTTCTTTCATGAGGGTGTTCTGAAGAACTAGCTTCTCAAGTCTTAGACCAGAACATCTTGAGAGTGAAATTTCATACTCTCCAATAAAGAAGGATCCAATACTTAATACTATCTCATGTTAGTCAACTTAGAAAGATTTGGACAAGGCTGAACCAACATGAACAATTATTGTGGCTCTTTTCTCTTACATAGTATGACCATGAATTAGTTGGTAAACCATTCTGGCCTCCATGGCTTCACCAGTTTTATAAAGTTGATAGTTTCAAAGTGTCATATCCTAGGGAAAGTGTATAGCCCCAGGGAGAGAAATAGGACCATCAGCAACTTCATAGACTAGGTATTCTTTATCAAGTGTTTAATATATAATTATGCTTCAGTACATATGTCTGTGCCTTGCAGTATGCAGAATTTCTTTAATTGAAATTGTAATATATGCCTACATAGGGCAATTGAAGCATAGATATTGACAAATGAAAACAAATATTCTCACCTACTTCCCATTCAAGGACACCATTCTTTGGTGACACAGAAAGAACTCTAAGCAAGTAGAGTCAAAAGCAGAAATGAGACTCATCTATTTAATACTTTTTTTGTATAGATACAGACGACTTCTTCCAGATAACTACTTCACAAATAAATGCTTTGAAATAAATTAATCACACAAAAAAATACACAGTTAATAAAGAAAATGGAATAAGAAGAAAAGGGCAGAAAAAAAATCAAAAGAATATAGAAGATTAGGAAAAAATATAAATAAAAGACAAAGAATGACAGGAAGGAAAAAGAAAGGTAGGGAAAAAAGGAAAGAAGATGAAGTCTCTCTGAAAGTCTTTACATTTACCACATGCAGATTAATAATTTCATGACTTTAAGAATCTGAAATGATGCTTTAGAAAGGCAAATATGGGGATGCTGGATGTCCCAGTGGGTTAAGCGCTCACTTTGCAGCACTGGGGTCCAAAGATCAAATCCTGGCCTCAACTTGTGCAGACCCATATGCAGAACTGGGGTGTGCCCCCACTTCAGTTCCTGCCAGGTCGCATGCAGGAGGCCCCTAGCCAGGTTCCTGCCCTGCGCCCACCTGTGGAATGAAACTATATCAAGAACTAATGACACATGCTATGAAGACTTCTCTGCCCTCCCCTTCTCTCTGTCTCTCTCTGTCTCTCTTTGTCAAAAAAACAATAAAAATAAATCTTAAAAAAAAAAAAGGCAAATATGTCTGTAGCAAGAATCATCTTTGCTTTTTTTAACCTTAACTAGTTTTATGCCTGGAGGAGTACAACACTAATTTTTTCCTCTTCCTTGTTCCTCTGGCCCTTGGAGCCAGCAATCACAATCCCATACAAAGGTCATCAAAGCAAAGAAACTACCATGCAGAATGTGATAAAATTTCTGTGGAGGATTCTAATCTCTCTGTAGGCACACTCAGTATACAAAAGCTATGTCTAGAATTAGCGGCTAACCTAGGAAAGAAAATGGATTGTTGGAGAGACTCAGATGAACTTTAGGAATAGCATGAGACTACCATAGTCAAGTTATTTTACTGATAGAAGGGATATCTTTAATTTGATCTCTTCATGATATCCTCAAATTATCTAATCTCTAAATGCTCACTTAGTTCAGTTATAAAACACCTAATCTTAAAATGCTGAAAAGTTAAAAGGAAAGTTGTTTTAACTGAAAATTTCATATTTTCAAGCATTCCCAAGTTTACAGCTATTTTCACAAATAGCATTTGTATACTGAGTCTGACTGCAGAGGTATTAGAGCTCTAAATTGTTACTTATTTACCCATGTGGTGCTTTAGCTAGCATGTAATAAATTCCCAATAAATGCTCCTTATTATTATATCACATTATGCCCAGCTTCAAAAACTGGAACAATTGAAAGAATTTTTTTAAATGTACATATTTAATAATTCATTCATTTAACTAGTAAATAAAAAGAAAATAAGAGTTAATCTAATATCTGGGTCTTATTTATGGTTTGTACATTTGTATAATAGGTTCTTTCTAGTGTTGCACAATGACTAAGAATACAAATTTCATGTCAGATATAGCTAGAAGTGAAAACAGCCCTGCTGCTAGTTATTCACCATGAGTATGTTAAATTTCAGTTCTCTGGGTTTTTTCTTTCTAGCTATAAACTGAGGATAATTATATGATATAGCAGTACTTAATTTTGTAAATGTTAAATTAGACTATTTATGTAAGATCCTCAGTTTCATATCATTTATACAGTAAAAGCTCATTAAATATTATATATCTTATTTCATTATTTCTTTGCTTCCTTTTTCTTGTCTTTGTTTAACTTAGAATGATATATCTTATCTTTATGCTTTAAGAAAAAAAGAAAATTTTAATGAAGTCTGGAATAGAAACTTTTGACAGTTTTCATATTAATAAGCTCTTGAGTTGATCAGGCAAGTCTGACAGAGGTTTTCCATATCTCCAAAGCATGCTGTGTGCACCACAGAAAGCTGTCGTGCATTTTCAACAATATAAAAGACATTGAAGCTGGATGCCTTTAAGTTTGGGAGGAAGTATTAATATCCTCTTAAAGTTTTTATGGAAGAGACAGGACAGTAAAGAGCACAGCTTTGTATTAAGACAGGCTGAGTTTTAAATCTTGATTTCAGAACCAGATATGTGACCTTGGAATATTATCTAAACCTGTCTTCCAGATGAAACAGTTTTCTGTCTAAAGCAGAGCTATTGGAAAAGGCTGTAGTTGTAGTTTACATACCATGGCTCCTCATTGTTCTTAATGAATTTCTATAAATGTTGAATAAAAGCTTCCAAATTTGCTGTGATCAACCTCCTGGAGACTTTAGATGATCACCTTTGTTATCTGGGAAAGAACTTGCCCTGAGCACCTCACACCATTGTTCTAGAAGTCAGACTCCAATTCTGTTCATATTTATGTTACATATTTTGATGGTATATTAATAGGCAGTTACAAGTTAATGATAATTTTATTTTCTTCTCAGGTTGTTTCTTTTAATGTTACATATAATACTACTTCATTCTTATATCGTTTTTCCTGTAAGGTCTTTTTTTAATGTAAATATTGCTAAACTACTTTATTTTGCTTAATGTATGAGTGATAATTCTTTTTTATCACTTTATTTTAGCCTTTATCATAGTTTATGTTTTTCATTTCCTTTCCTTTAAACTCTTTTGGCCTTTTGATTGTAAGAATTTTTTAAAATTATTTTCCTCTCTCCTGTTTTGGAAATGATATAATCTAATTATATTCTTTTAGGTGGTCTTTGAAAAAAAGTATACAGTTAACCATAAATTAATCTAGATACATATCTATCCTGAATGCAATAAGAAATCCCAGCAGGATTTAACCCCTCATTGAACAAGCTCATCTATGACTCTGTTATTACTGTTAGAATTTAGAGTTTTACTTAAAAGTATTCTGATCTATATTTTTATATTTTATCAAAATGGTTTGGCTGTTATTCTGATTTTATAGTATATGACTAATTAAATTTATTATTTCTATCAAATAACATGGTTATTGTTTTCTTATGTCTTCACATTTAATAGCAATTTTGTTGTCCACAGTAGATAAAAATCTTAATTTTGTATATGGCAGAGCTCTGTTTTCAACCACTCTATAACATATTTACATATGTATAAGTCTTGGAATAAAACTTGCACATTTTCAAGTTAAATGTGGCTTGAGTTGATCTAAAATGTTCAAAAAGGTATGCCTCTGTTTAAATGTCAAAATTATAATATGTGGCATGAAAATCTGTAAATGGCTACAGAAACTTATTTTCCCTAAAAATGTACTACTTATAACTCATGACTCCACTGACCTAAAGTCTAGCTTGTCAACTGTTATTAAAATGTATAATCGTAGTATTTTTTAAATCCACTCACCAAAAGAGAATTCCCTGAATGTTTTAAATAAGTCTAAAGGATATCTGTGCAAGTCTGAATGCAATACGTTTTTCTGTACCAAATATCTGGAAAGGTTAATGTTTTAACTACAAAATAGAGTGGTTATTTAACTGGATATAAAATAAAATTAGAAAACCCAATATGTTGAAAGTTATTTCTCCTCAACATGTTGAAGATTAGTTTCATTGCCTTCTGGTATCTATTGAAATTAGTAAGAAGTTTGCAGTGGGCCTACTAGACTTTTCCATCCTTACTTTGTAGAACTCTGTAGTCTAATAGAGTAACCACTAGTTACATGTGACTAGTTAAATCTAAGCTTATAGACCTTGGGCTCAGAAAGCACTTTATGAACTTGGCAAGGGAAGTAAAAGCAAAAATAAATGAATGGGACTATATCAAACTAAAAGTCTTCAGCACAGTAAACAAAATTGTCAACAAAGTAAAAAGGAAACCAACCAAATGGGAGAAAATATTTACAAACAATGCCTCTGACAAGGGGCCAATATCTAAATTATATAAAGAACTCATACAGCTCAACAACAATAAAGCAAACAATCCAATTTAAAAATGGGCAGAAGACCTAAACAGACACTTCACCCAGAAAGATACACAAATGGTCAACAGATACATGAAAAAATGCTCAAGATGGCTAGCTATTAGGGAAATGCAAATTAAAACCACAATGAGATACCACTTCACACCTGTTAGAATGGCTATAATCAACAAGACAAGCAACAAATGCTGGAGAGGCTGTGGAGAAAAAGGAACTCTCACACACTGCTGGTGGGAATATAAAATTAAATTGGTACAACCACTATGGAGGACTGTATGGAGATGCCTCAAAAAATTAGAAATGGAATTGCCATATGATCCATCAATCCCTCTTCTGGGTATCTACTCAAACAACTTGAAAACATTAATTTGCAAACATATACATACCCCAATTTTCATTACAGCACTGTTCACAGTGGCTAAGTCGTGGGAACAACCAAAGCGTCCTTTGATAGATGACTGGATAAAGAAGTTGTGGTACATTTACACAATGAAATACTACTCAGAGATAAGAAAAGGTGAAATACAGCCATGTGTGACAACATGGATGCACCTCGAAAACATCTTATTAAGCAAAATAAGTCAGACTGAAAGAATCAAACATATGAACTCACTCATAGGTAGAATGTAAAACTGAAAGGAACAAAGAAACAAAAACTCATGAACACAGTCTATACTTTAGTGGTTACCTAAGGGTAAGGGATGAAGTGAGTAGGAGAGCTGGGGTTAGTAGAGAGGAGGCATCAAATACATGGTGATGGAAAAAGAGCCGATTCTGGGTGGTGAGCATATAATGCAATGAACAGACGATGTAATGTAGAATTGTACACCTGGAAACAATGTAATTGTTATCAACCAATGTCGCCCTGATAAATTTAACAATAAAATAAATAAATAAAATTATGATTATTAAAATATTTTTTAAATAAAAAACTTAGTTCTTCAGTAGTGCACTAGTCACATGTCAAGTACTCAATAACTGTGTGTTGCTAGTGGCTATTATACCATACAGCAAAGATAGAACATTTCTGTCATTGAAGAAAGTTCTATTAGTACTACTATATATAAGTAAGCATTTGATTTTTTTCCTTTATCTTTGATATTCTTGAATTTCACTGTAATTGTATTTAGTGTAGATTTATCTTTATTTATCTTAGGTTATTATACAAAATCTTCTGAGGAACACATATCTTTAGATCTTGAAAGTTGTGAAAGTTTATTTTTAAACAATGCATATAGGGATACCAGGATAGCTCAGCAGGCTGAGCACCTGCCTTGCAACTATAACATCTGGTGATCAAGTCCCAGCCTCCACAGGGATGGCAGTGAAGGTTCTTGCCTCCCATGCAAAGGACCCCAGTTCAGTTCCCGCCCTGTGCAGCCCAACATCCACCTGTGTGGAATGAAACTATGTTGCAGCTAATGATGAACAACTATGGAGACTGCTTGGGGCTCTACCCACTTCTCTTTCTCTCTCTTTCTCCAACGTACATATCTTCTCTCAAAATAGTAAAATAAAAATTTTTTTAATCTCTATATTTCTCCTTTGAAACTTGTTTTGTGTATATATGGAAGCTTCTCAATCTATACATATTACTTTATAAATGGCTTTTATTCACTTTTTCACACTTTAGCTAAAGTCAGCTGAAACAATGAGTTAGACATCAATTCTATTTAGTTCAGAATGTATCCTTTACATTGATTTTCGAAGTTTTATTTATTTATTTATTTTATTTATTTTTATTTTTTTGAAGTTTTAAATACTGTGTTTTTTTATTTCCAAGAGTTGCAGTAATTTTTCTATTCAATTCTATCATGTTATTCATGTTTTTGTTTTTAATTATTATTTTTAAATAGATATCATTAAATTATTTATTTATTTTAACATTCTAAAATAATTATTTCAAGGCTTTGTCAAATTATCATGAATTAGTCTCATCAGAATTAAAATGAGTTTCCACTTTTTTATTTTCTTCCATGTCCTTATAAGGATTACATGTGTTTATAGACTACATACAAATTAGATTTTGGAGTTACAGCTATTTTAAGTGAAATTGTTTTATGTGTTTATTAGTATATTTAGATAGAACCACAATAATATTTCATAATAAACTATCCCAAATCTTAGTGACTTAAAATAACAATCATTTATTCTCTTTATTGATATACCATTCAACAGTGGAGGACTTGTACCTAAAATGTGTTTGGCTGGGCTTTACTCCAGCTCTACTTGCTATTTCTTTTGTCCTCATATTAAGATTTTCATGGCCAGGAATGAAGGAAGATAGTCCAACCTTTATAGTACAATTCATCCTTCTGTTTTCATCACATCTGCTGACATTCCCTTGGTCTAAGAATATCACATAGCTAGGCCCAACATATGGGATGTGAGGGAATCTACTTCTTACATGGAGGGAGAGAGAAAGTAAATATTTTTGAAGAACAAACTAATCAACCAATTTATTTTGGTCTTTTTGTTTCCCTTTTCCTCTGGATCTATAAAGTTTTGTGATTGCTTTTTGCTTGATATGCTGGGCCCCTATTCTACACTCAAGTTTTAAAATGGTACTTTGGGAGGTCTGCTCCAGGTAACATTGGTAATTTCAGCACAGGTCATTGAGCCAACGAATAGCTTGAATCAGGTTTCTCACCCTGAGGCTCTGTCTTCCTCCTTCTGTCTCCTTAATCTCAAAGCTTCCAAATAAAGCCATAACCCAAAGCACCAAGTTAGCAATTTCTCAGCCTCCTTTAGTAAGCAGGAACACATCCCAGACTCCAGACCTTACTTACTGTGACACATTTGGTACCTATTAAACTTCCAGATACTGCTGCCTGTATCTGTCCTGAAGGACAAAAGGCCCAAATTTCACCCTAACTCACCACCTTACACAGCTGTTTTATTTCATATACAGTGAAGTTTTTTTATCTAGTATTACTGTGTCTAAAGAATAGAGAAAAGGAATTTTATTTAAGATGAATTACTTTGTCATCCTTATTGAAATTCTCCAACTTTTAAGAACCCTAATCTTACTTGATTTACCACTCATAAGATCTCTCTGAAATAGAGATATTCATTTGGGAGGGTATGCTTACTAAACAGGGAGAATTTGACACTAAGAAAACCATGTGTTGGTGCAGGCAATTTGAGATGCTTATAATGTCTCCATATGATTTGACTTCACCCCCAACACAATGACAACCCTCCTGGTGGGTTTACTCTTCTATTCTTAGTCGAAAAGTATATTCTAGAGCCTAGAACAATATTTCTCAATATGCAGTCTTTAATGATGTTTATAATTCTGTGATTTAATTTTAATAATAATCATGTAAGTTAATATGAATATACTCTGAATTATCCAAATACTGATTTTATAATGAAATAGTTTCATGTAATATGATTTCACTGCCTATGTTTACATGTATGTATACAGTAGTATACATGTGCCAAAAGAAGTCCAAATGAAATTGAGGCTTTGTGTATGAACTAAATTTTCAAGTAATTTGAACAGAAGTTGTAGGGCAATCAAGCCATTAGTAGTCATGTGGTTTTATTGACATACCAACATCAAAAGAACTCATGCATAGGAGAATTAATTCTGTTTTTATAATTGCCAATAGTTTATTAGCAGTTAAAATAAAAGAGATATTCAACAAATCGCTTTGCCATTTCTCTGATTCTAGCAACAAGGAAATTACAAATTTACCTAATTTCATTTTTCATATCAAAAACAACCAATTTGTCCATTGGGAAACTGTCTGATTGTTACCAACCAATGTCACCCCATTAAATTTAACAATAAAATAAAAAAAAACAAAAAACAAAACACACACACAAAAAACCAACCAAGCTATATCTAAACATGAATAAAAATACTTTACAATGTTATCAAGCAACACGTCATTACAACCGCCATCCAAAAATCTCTCAAAGATAGATTTGGGAGTAAGAAAGAGGTCTAATTATTCTAAATTACTTGTTTTAATTAACATTAATAATATCACCTTGTCAAACATGTTTATTCATATATTAGTTCTCTGAATTAGGATGATTGTAGCCTAGATTAAAAAAAATTTAGAAACATGAATTAAGAATTTTCAGTCAAGATGCTAAATTGAGAAGATATAAAAAGCCTCTTTTGCCTCACATTAAACACATAGTTGAACTAAAAATATTTGAAAAGTTAAGAAATATTTATAGTCAAGTTTGAAAGCAAGAAAGAAAAATTTTCAGGTGATAGAAAAGACAAAAATCTATAGTCATAGTGGACCTGAGTTGGGCACCACAATGCACGAAATGAAGGTGGGGTCCCTAAACCACAGACTGAGCATTTTATAGAGGTGAGATTGGCTCACTGTACTGTTCTAGTAGGTAGGAAAATGCTGCTGTTAGTTAAAAAGTGATTAGAAAATCCCTACCCAAAAGACCAGAGTAAAAACCTCAAGCAAAATGCTTGTGCCAAGACATAGAGCGAAATACAGGTTATTTCAAAATGATGAACCCAATTCTAAAGCAAGTGGTTTCAAATTGGATTCATCTTTTTGAAACACCATGTAGAATCATCTATAAAACTCTGAACTTACACTGCCCAGTTCCCCAATTTGGTTTCTGAACACATATTACTATAACTTCAAATTATTTATAGTTATAGACTACTCCAATTATTGATAGTTATAGAATATTCCACCTAATGAAAGAAGAGATGGACATGTTTCAAGATAAACAGTATTCTAGGCCATAAAACAAGTCTTGGTAAATGTAAAAGGATATGAAATATACAAACTATATTTTCTGACCACAATAGATGAACTCAAAAGTCAATAACAAAAAGATATATGGAGAATTCTCAAATATTTGGAACTAACTCACTTCTAAATAATAAATAAGTATAAAAAGAAATCAAAATGGAAAATAAGAAGTATTTGGAACTACACCAAAATTAAAAAACGTAACAAATTGTGGGATGCTAATATTAGCACCACTGAAGAGAAGATAGTTCTCAAACCAACTATTTTAGTTTCCACCTTAAGAATTCATAACAATAAACAAAATCCAAAATAAACAAAAGAAGGGAAATAATGACTATCAAGTTACAAATTAGGGAAAGAGAAAACAAAAACAATAGAGGGTATCAATGAAACCAAAAGCTGGTTTTTTGAGTAGGTCAAGAAAATTGCTAAACCTTTAACCAGACTGATGAGAGAGAGAAAGAGAGACAGAGAGAGAGACAGACAGAGAGAGAGAGAGAGAGAGAGAGAGAGAGAGAGAGAGAGAGAGAACAAATTGCCTGTACCAGGAATGGTATCAATGGCATCATTACTAATTCTATAAATTTTAAATAATAACAAGGGTATGTTATATGCAACTTACTGCTGACAAATTTTACAATTTCGCTGAAGTGAACATATTCCATGAAAGACGTGAACTACCAAACCTCACTCAAGAAGATATAGATAATGCGAACATTAAAATTGAAATTATAGTTTAAATTTTTCTTAAGAGTAAACTCTAGTTCCAGATGGCATCACTGGTGAATTTTATCAAATATCAAGAAAAGAAATTCTATAAAAACTATTCCAGAGAAGTGAAAAGGAGGAAGTATTTCCAAACTTGTTTTTATAAGGCCAGCATTACTCAAATACTAAAATGAGACAAAGACATTACGTGAAAACTATTTATCAGTATCCTTCTTGAACATAGATGAAAGTGTTCTTAAAAGAAATTTAGCAAACCAATTACAACCATATATGAAATGTTTAATGTATCACGATTGTATTAGTTTTCTATTGCTGCATAACAAATGACCACAAGCTAGTGACTTGGAACAACACACATTTATTATCTCACAGTATCTGTAAGTCAGGGATACAGACATGGGTTCGCTGGGTCCTCTCTCTGCTCAATGTGTCTCAAAGCAGACAGATATACATATGTATACTATACATCTAAAGAGAGTAAGGCACACCTTCAACTTGATAAGGGATATTGAAATATTAAAGCAACATTTGTATACACTGATAAAGCATTAGAAGCATTTTTATCAAAGCTGGGTACATGACAACTATGTCTATCTCAACTATTACTATTTAAGAAACTGATAAAGTTGAAACTATACACTAAGGTACTATTTCTATGAGGGTGATGGTCAACTCAGCTGAAAAAATTCAAAACTCAGACCTTGGCTAGAAGTTATACTTTACGGTGATTTTCCATGGACTGTCTTTTGTATTCTTTGGATCATAATGATGGACCCAATTTTCACTACCTATAATAATCTTCTTTAGAAGTCCTCACCTTTTTCAAAATTAAAAAAAAATAAAAATAAAAAGAGGAACTTTTTTCACTGTTAAGAGTTCAATAACAGGACGGTATTTGAACTGAACATCTAACCACCCTTCCATATTGATGTGCACTGGGTAAAAAATGTAAGCATCTGTGTGATGGAGGGGAGATACCACGTGTCTACACAGAAGTGGTTATATCCAGATATGTCTAGTGTCACAAAAAATATTTACAGTGGAGGCAAAATTTATCAGCCTGTTCTCATTATGTATAATATCATACTGTTTTGTAGTCAATAAGAAAATAGTCTCATCCCTTTTAATTGTATTTAATTTTATTTTTCTTTTGTACAATTTTTAATTTTTGTTCTTATATCTGTATATATGATATGCATATAAATGTTTGCACATATTTTATTAATTATAAAAACTTGTCAACACTGAAGATAAATTTTCCCTGAAAAACGTGTTAGTGTGATAATTAAGTTAAAATAAAAACATCATTCCAGAGGAACCACCTATACTAATATCCACAGGTTCCTAACTTTTTCATATTTTGTCCAATATTTGTATCAAAATTTAATATTCAATAAATAATTTAGATGAAAACATGGAAATAATGTTGATAACATTTATGTATATTTTAAAATTGGTGGGAGAGCTAATGTTAAATGAAGTAATGAGAATTTAAAAAATCTCCTTTAACTAAAATTCTGAGTCTAATCCCAACACTAAAAATAATCAGTGTAATTTTTACATCCTGATAGGATTTATAAAATAACTATGTTGTTTAAATAATCTAAGAAAATGTAACACCTGGATGGAAAGCAGTTTATATGCAAAAGTTTTTAAATGGACTGAATTTATGTTCAGTAGTGTTCAATAAGAGTATAGTGTTGAAAGAGACCAAAAAACAGCATCACAAATGACAGCTGATCATGCCTTAGCCTTGCAAGAAAACCTTAGCGAGGAATATGCCAGCTCTCATCATATGTTTGAAGAGCTCTCTTAGGTAGCAAGTTTTAAACAATATATAATTCACAAAAATAAATTACTGACTCATTTGTCTTGAAGCTACAGGAAATCACACTGAACCTCGTGCAAGTCAACCACTGATTTTTTTTCCCCCTTTCTTTTCTATGCTCTATCAGGCTGTACCATAAATACAAAAACTATCTTTGTATTGACTGAATTGAAATATCAATTCATTTGTTGCACTTATAATGATTTGTAGCTATAAAGAGACAGTCCATCCCATCTTTGAAAACTCATATGAAAAAGGTGTTCTTATCATTAAAGGGGGAAGAGGAGACATTCCTCAATATAACAATCAGTTAATTCAGATAATTAAATTAGCAAATAGTAACTTATCAGTGCCTGATTTTGTGATTAGTAGTTTGTTTCATGTGGTTACATTGCTCGTGGGACAATTTGTATGGAAATTTCCCCAGTTAACCAAGGAACTATGTTCCTTTAACTGAGACCCAGGGAGCACTAGGGTAAGGAAGGGGAGAGCACTAGGAAGACCAGAGGTTTGGAAAAGAGGTGCTCAGAGTTTAATGTTGCCAAGTTCTAAGTGAATTTTGTAACCAGAGGAAAATATCATGAATTGCATTATTTTGTCAACTAGTCTCATAACTCATGTTAATCAAAAGAAAGGGAAAAAACATATTTAGAAAAGGATGGGGTAGATGAATGTTCTTCAGTCGTTTTATTCTCTAGATTTTCAAGAGCAGGATAAAGCATTCCCTTCCTAACAAATAAACCTCATGGCTCTAACATGTTGTCTGTCAGATTACTTAGCAAATAAAGGCCCAGGGTTCAAGACCTACACTTAGCTTCCTGTGGCCTGTAAATACAGTCATTTCAATGTTCTATTTTCTTGGTAAAGCAAGGTAACTAAGAAAAAAAATGTCATCGGGCTTAAAGTACTCATAAGCAATCTACTACCCTAATTCCCAATTCATTAGCTAAAATCATGTTTATTGTGTTACTTTTACGATATTATAAGGTTTATTATTCCCATTTCATCATATAAAGTTGAGGCAGTGTACTGTATAGTTACGCTCTGCACAATAATTTTTTGGTAAATGAAGGACCACATATATTAAAACAATGGTGGTACCATAAGATTATAATGGAGCTGAAAAATTCCTATTGCCTAGTGACATTCTAGTCATTGTAATGTAACATAACTCATTACTCACGTGTTTGTGGTGATGCTGGTGTAAACAAACCTCCTTTGCATGCCAGTCATATGAAAGTATAGCACATACAATTATACACCACATATAATACTTGATAATAATAATAAACCACTATGTTACTGGTTTATGCATTTACTATAGTGTACTTTTTATTGTTATTTTAAAGTATACTCTTTCTACTTAAAAAAAAATTTGCTTTGAAACAAAGCAAATTGCCATGTTAGATCAACAGCAGCCTTATATATCTCATATTTACCATATCTCTTGATTTCATCATATTCTCTTGTGTTTGATTTAATCACCTGTTGTTTTATGCATTTAGTATAGACTAAGTGTACAGAGTTTATAGAGTATAAAGCGTACAGTAATGTCTTGGGCCTTCACATTCACTCATCACGCACTGACTCATGCAGAGCAACCTCCAATCCTCAAGCTCCATTCATGACAGGTGCCTTATAAAATTGTACATTTTTTTTCTTTTATACATATATTTACTCTAACTTTTCTATGTTTAGATCAGGGATATACAACCTTTTGGCTTCTTTGGCAACATTGGAAGAAAAATTGTCTTGGGCCACACATAAAATACACTGATATTAATGATAGCTGATGAGCTATTTAAAAAGTCACAAGAATATCTCACACGGTTTTAAGAAAGTTTATAAATTTATGTTGGGCCACATTCAAAGCTGTCCAGGGCTGCATGCAGCCCACAGGCTGCAGGTTGGACAAGCTTGGTTTAGATATTTAGATACACAAATACCGTTGTGTTACAATTGCCTATAGAATTCAGTGCAGTAATCTGCTGTACAGGTTTGTAGCCTACGAGTAATGGGCTACACTGTACAGTCTAGGTGTGTAGTATGCTACTTCATCAGTTTTGTGTAAGGGCACTTTATGATGTTCACACAATGATGTGCTTTTCAGAATGTATCCCTGTCAAGTGGTTCATGGCTGTCCTTACCTTTTTCTAGTTCGATATTATAAACATTCCTGTATAGAAAGTAACTAGATGTTGAGGTTATTGGGTGAATTTGCCCTTTTCTGTGACCTTATTGGAAGATGGGAGATAAAAGGAGATTGATTTGAGAGAGGAGAACCCACCTGGTATGTAGAAAGAAAAAAAAAAAAATTCTCTTCTGCTTGTCTTTACTATCCAGCACGCTATACAGAGAAACTTCAAAACATAAACTCCCTTCAAAACACCAGTGTCCATAGCCCAAGTGACTAAGGCGTAAAAGACATGGTAGTTCTAGAAAAAAATTAAAGACTTCAATGGAGAGTAAAATACTCTACTTTGTAATGCATAATGTAGAGTGTAGATGAGCTGAGTAAAAATGTAATAAATCTATGTAATTTGTTCTGCCCTTGAAAGAATCACTCTTTATGAGTAGAAGTTATTAAGTTCCTAAATTCACAGAGTCTGCACTATTTTTCATAAAAGTAAACGTATGTAAAGGACAATACAGGATGCTTACATCAAGAGCCATTCCATTTGCATCATAAGTCCTGTGGCATTGAGTTTGCTTTTGTCTTACAAATGACTAAAAGGAAAATCAAGTGTGAAGGCTGAAGGAAAAGGTGGACTGGATGTGTTAAGCTGGAGAGAGACGTGATACTGATACTGCAGTTCCAAGATCCTGAACTCTGACTATTCTTTAAATAATGCAGGTCATTAGGAAACACTTTTCCTAGCCCTAGTAAGGAGTTACTGCTAGATTATGTCCATTAGCCAAAAACTCTGTTGGGGGAAGCCCTAAAGAACAGTGCTATGGCTTTTATGATATTATACACCATGCAGACTGTAACATCCTATCACTAGTTATACAGGAGCATTCTACTCCAAATAAAAACATCCCTAGAAGTTGCTTCTCGAAAATAGCTGTATTTTTATAAGGTATAGAGAAATTGTTTTTGTTACTTTAGTGGAGTGAATCCTTTTCTTCTTTTTTTTTTTTTAGATTTATTTTATTGTTTGAGAGAAGATAGGGGTAGGGGTGAGGAAGGCTCAAAGCAGTCTCCATAGTTGTACATTATTAGTTGTTACACAGTTTCATTCCACACAAGTGCATATGGGGCCACACGGAGCTGGAAGCAAACCATGGGACTCTGCCCCCCTGCATGGGAGGTGAGAACTTTTGCTGCCTTCCTGGTGGTTACCAGCTGTGCCATGGTTTAGCATATGGGTTTGAATGGACCAGGGCCAGGATTCGATTCCCAGACCTTGCAGTTGCAAGGCAAGCACTCAAACTGCTGAGCTATCCCGGCATCCCCAATGGAGTGAATCTTTTGAAAATGAAGTTAATTTTCACATATTCATTTGTTTATTATTTCTGTTTGCTTAGAATGTTTTAAAGCCAATATTTGCTATTTAGAATTTTGTCGAAATAGAAAAGGTGGCAGAGAAGAAATGAGAACATATGGGTCTTAATTGCCACTTCTGTCACCAACTACATTTGACTACTTATTTTAGCTATTGGGCCACAGTTTTCCTAGTTGTCAAATGATCATAAAGTCCCTTTCCATGTCATAATTCCTATCATCTGTATATTGAGCTAAACAAAATAAAAGAAGATATCTCTGACCTTGACGGATCTGCCATAAACAGTTGTACCGTTGTTTACAACTAGGGTGCACCATTAACATTGGAGACAATTTCCAAACAGAGAATGCTGCAGTGTCTTGAGGCAAGATATACTGTATTTTCCTCAATTGCCTCATGGAATAACATGAAGCTGTCAAGTTCCCTAGTATTTTGCTATTAAGAAACAGCCGGAAAGATTTCATAAGCATGTACACAATGCCCACCACTTCACAATAAAACTAACCTTTAAGAGGGGATACAGAATTCAACGACACACATTCCATTTCATTGGAAGAGTTTACAACACATGAACTATGAAGATTAGATAACAAATATATTTGTAGTGATTGGGGCCAACTAAATACTCAAGATTTTTCCCAAAATGGTCTGGAATTCAGGAGACCCAGGTTCTTTTAGTATCCTAACAAAAGTGAAAAGTTTCCTCTAAAAATGATCAGAATTTCATTTCCTACCAGCTAGGTGTGTGGGGAATCAGCAGTTTAACTGACTCACAATACAAATCAATATGATATTTATTTTACCTGTATTTTGTAGAGTAAAAACAAAAAAAAATCATACCTGCTAAATATATAAATAGTTCATTATAACACATGAATACTTTCATTTTTGTGTATACTCTTTGGTCACTGAGAACCCCAAACAACAAAGTGTGAGACAACAAATACCACACTCTGTTAGTTTAATATTTACACATTCCAAAACCTCTACATGATGAAGACAGTCCCTTTCCTTTGAGGTCTCCTACTACTGATAGAAAAGGACATGTAAGCTCATTGAGAACTTTGTTGATGAGAAAGTTTCCTATTTTGGGTAGCAGTCATATTGGTCCCACGAAGAAATAGAGGTAGGAAGTTTGTGTTGTCTGGGTGCTTTACAATTTCCAGAGAACTGGATTCCAAATGTCTGTTATGTGAACAAAGTCAAATTAATTAAGATGCCACCCAACAATGCATAAATCATAAATAGGAAGGGTACAGAAAAAAAAAAATCTCCCTTTCTATACCCTCTGTTTCTCCATCTTGGAGGCCAAACGCTGCCCTTGAACTAGTACAAACACCTCCTATCTACATGACTCACTGTCAGATGCTGCTTCTTTGTCTATTAGATTATCATCATGTCATCTTTGTTTTTGGCAGTGTTCAGGAGCACCTCTAACAGCTTTATTTGAACACTGTTTTCATAGCTAAAAGCTTGAATCTGTAAAATAAACACACAAACATTTATAGACATCTTTATATCACTTTAAATTGTTGTGATTAGTGTACACACTTTGAATATTATTACTTAAACAACCTCCAGCTGATGTTTAAAAAGTAACACTTTGGAACAAGGCATTCTCCAAATGTTCTATTAAGGATGCTGTTTATTTATATCAGTGCATAGAAAAGTACAGCTGTACAAAACATAAATCAATGTCAAAAGTAAAAGGCATTAAAATTCATAAGGTTCATTTTCCAACATCCAGAGCAAACTGTAGCTGAGAGTTTGTCACAGCTTTAACATCAGCAATAAAATTATATAACTGCTGATGTCACATTCTTTGAGGTACACTCAAAGGCATCTAAAATTTTATAGCTTAGTTTGGCTTATTTTTCAAATGAACATATATTACTCTTAATATTGTTTCTTATGATACCTAGAAGACCTGAATATGAAAACAGCATCAAAGGGAAAATAACTTGCAGTCCACAGAGTTTTAATCAACATGAAAAAATATACATATGCATCCATTTTGCTATTGATTAGGAAACCACAGAAATTAGAGTTGGTTTAACGCCTATTAAGGGAAACAAGTGTTTTCTAGAGCAGAATGGTTATTGCTAAGTAAAGAAGAACAGAAAACAAGTCATGCTGATACTAATATTCATTCACAGTTAGGTCATTCTCTGCCTTAGTTTTCACATTTTTAAAGTTCTGGTCTGTTTGCCTCTGGTGATTTATGAGATTTTGATTCCTACTTAAATATTCACCTGGTTTAAGAGGATGTACTTTGGGTGTATCCTCGGGAATTCTTATTTTCTGCCAGATTCCAATTTCCTTGAAGGCAGAGACCAGATAGTCACATGTGCATGCCCCCAAGAATCTGAAATAAACTTGTTTGCTATGTTTTTCTTAGATGGTGGCATGGTGACACTGAGATCCTTGCTAGAGAAGTAGAGGCGGAGGTGAATCAGCAGTAATAGCCACCATTGCTTATACAGTCCTTACCACGGGCCAGGCACTGTTCTAAGCCAGTCACTCAAAGAAACGCACTTAACTCCCTCGGCAGTCCTAGGAGTATTATATTTATTTTACAGGAGAGGAAACTGGACCACAGAGAGGTTGTGAAGCCTACCCAGGCCACACAGCGAGTGTGTGGCATAGCTGGGGTTTGAGCAGACACTGTGGTTCAAAAGTTTGTTCTTTTAAGCACTTTATAATGCCTTTCACAGAGTGTCACAAGTACACGATATTGCTGCTGGGAGGGTGGTAGTTTGATCCCCGATATCTTTCCCTAAGAAAAATGTAGCCTACGGTCCGTAGTCTATTAAAAGGTGTATGTCTTCACACGGGAAATACCTTCAGAATAGCTTTTCCTCCGGAGAATGGGTATATCATACCCACAGCCACTTCTCGGAAAACCTTATGTGATTAAGAACATTAGATATGTGTGAAATCACCAGTGCCACACAGTTCAACTATCTTTCTTAAGCACATAAGACAGAACATAGAGCTGGGAGCGAGGGAGGCCATTCGCCCACAGTCACTACATAATTAGCCAAAGCTAATTTCAGTTGTTTCTCATTTACCATATGCCATTCACCACATCCATTTCTGTGCTTAGTAAGGTAGCCAAAATGCCCCCATTTTCTATTGTCCCTGGCTCCCACCTTCACGGAAATGGCCGGCGACTACAGCACAAAGCCTCTGCTTCCAGGCACTGAGACGCGTCCTGGCCGCGTCACGTGCGCGTGAGATGGATGTGAAGGTAACGCAGGACCCGCCTGCAGGGCCCGTCCCTGCCTCCGGCATCAGTGACACAGCGTGTGCAACGCAGCCTGGTCTGACTGAGAACAGCGCTGTGAATACAAATGTGTTTAAAATGGCTGACTCTGTACAGGAGTAAATAAGATCCTTTCCAGCTTTTCATTTAGTCACAAGATCAGGAGGTCTCGTCACCCCCAATAGAAAATGGAGGTGGCTTTCCAGCTGAGAGAGGCAAAGTAGGAAGAAGGGGGGAGCTGATGTTAGCAGCAAGGACCTTGCCTTTGAATATTTCCTTTAAAAAATAGAGCTCACACTACACTAATCCCCCACATGAATATATGTCTTAACAAATAATTTTTATTAGTAGCTGAATATTTTTATTTTCATCCTCATGTACCTAAATATTATTAGGGTTCTCCTATTTAGTTGCATGCATATATTATTGTGTCAAAGAAAAGGGGGCAATCTAGCCTTAAAAAATAATTTATTAACTTCTTCACGTCTTACAAATTTAATATGCTAGGGGTTCTTGCACTCGTTGCGGCTTTCTTTTAAAGTATATTTCTGAGTATGAGTCATAATATTTCTGAATAATGTACTGGTAAACACAAAATCAAACATCTCCAACACAAAATCCACAGACATACGATTGGGGTGACTGACTACATGTGTGTTAGCCACGCTACTTAATTTGCATTCCTTTTTCTCTCAACCAGTTCATCGCTTTCCTCAAAAAAAAAAAAAAGCTGAAGCTGGTTTATATTGCTCCATAACAGTAAGCATTGATGTATTCATTTTGTGAACATAAAATAATACACCAATGATTTTTCTTTGTCATTCCCCTTCTAAATCATACTCGATATTCTTAGTAGCATTTGGGGGGGGGGCTAGGATGCAAACTAATTTTACTCTTTTTTTCATCTTAATCAGAGTAACAACAAAGTGTGATCTCTCTATAAATACAGTTTTTCTTCTCCGTAATTGCACATAAAAATCCATCCTACTTGGAAACTACAGAGAACAGAAGAATCACTATAAATGCTGGCCTCAGGGAATCTATGCTTCCTACAAGATTTAAGGTAGAAATATTCAGAGGCCATGTTACTCAAACAAGCTCCAACCATTTTTTGTTGTGAGCTTCTTTCCTTTTCTTTTCTGCAGAATATTACCTAAAGGTAGCTCTAAGCACTAAGGGATTGAGGTTTCTATTTAATCTACAAGTTAGCTAACAGGTTTTGGGGTTTTTTTTCTACCGGTGGGCATCAATTTGGGATTTCAGTTAGCAAAACAGTTTTGGACCTAGAATAAAATACTTCAGGGACCAGAAAAAATGCAGGCAGGGGAAAAAAAAAAATCTGCAGGCTGTGGCATGTGTTTGCTTATTTGTTCGTTTATAAAATACACTTTATTTTTTTAGAACAGTTTTAGATGTACAAAATACTGAAAGGATAGTATAGAGAGGTCCCATATGCCCGCCTCCTAGTTTCCCCATGTCTTCTCTTTTACACAACTGTAATAAAAACTGTGCATCATTATATTTCTCAGTTTTCCTATTGTGCCTATATGTGCCTATTCCTACTGTGCCCCAGTAATTATAGTAGATATAAAAACAGACATTTAATATGTTAAGTTAGGGAGTGGAAATCCATAGCACTGCCCTAATAATACCATGTTAACTTGGGTTCAGAGGTCAAGAAAGCCTCAGAGTGGGGATGTAGCCTAAGGGAAGCCAGAAACTGGCCTATCTCTGATGGAATTTGACCCTCTAGGAAGGACTATCAGTCAGGTAACAGGTGACACTTCGGCCATGGAACCAACACCACAGCTTTGGTCACTATGTTAAATCTGGACCTATCTCAAAGGGTCAAGGCGAGTAGGGCACAGTGGAATGAGCTGTTTAATGTCAAATATTTAAACCTCTGATTTCTGAAGTAAAGGGTTGGGGCCAAACAATCTTATGTGTTTTGTCAGCCATAATAGTATTTGAAGCAGAAGTAAAAGAAGTCCTTTATCTGAAAGGAAAACAAATTCTCATCAGTTTGGATTCCTGGTCCTGTGTATTATCAAGACAAATACTAAAAATATAGCATTTGCTCTCAGGCATATTCATTTCAAGATGATTTTTTTTTAAAAGGAGAAGTTTGAAGCAGCTTTGAAAGCTTTTTCGAAAACTGCCATAGCTTATGAGGGCTGTCTGAAAGTATCCAGCCTTATAACAATTCTCATTATATTGACAATGACCAGATTTTTTTTTTTTTTTGGACAGCCTTAGAATATGCAGGAGATATAAATTTAAACATTGTTGTTGTTGTTGTTGTTGTTTGCTTATTCTTCCACTGTACTAAAAGACTGTAGCTCTGAGTAATATTAGCCTGGGGGCATTCCATTTCTTTATCTCCTTTTTCTATTAGGCTAAGAAATAAATTCCTAAACTTTTGCTTCCACCTCCCTGACTATGCCACAGGGAGTACTAGCAAAAGACCTAACTGATTAATTTAAAGTTACCCTGAGGATGTTTGTCCACTTTTATGTTGTCCTTAGATTGGCGTTAGGAATCTGTAGTCTGTGCTTTCACAATATAGTTAGGGGCAGCAGAGGTACTGTATGTATGATTTGTACTTGTACCTATTTCCCAATTCCATCTGTTTTTAAATATATTCTCTTGATAAAATTTTATCCCTTCTTTCCAGTCAGGCTTTTGCCTGATTTGATAGAGAGTCCCTCTGGCTTATGTTGAAATTGAAATGTATGATACTTATTGTTTGCCTATATACTCAGATGTCCAGGCACTGAGTTTACTTTTATAAATGAAATATTGAAAACAAACATAAAGCATTGGGGATGCAGTTGCAAGGGACAGGGTAACATTACCACATTAGAAATGGTCAACATAAGACTGGAAGCTTCTATATCTCAAGTGGCAGGTCTGTGAGCTTCCCTGAATATAACTCTATAGTAACATTTTTCTCATTGCATGAACTTTCACAGGCTTTAGGCACCAAACCACCAGTGTCATAAAGTAGCACAGCAGTGTTGTGTAGAGGAAATATACATAGATTTGAGGCCTAGATCTGGATTGAAGGCGGCTTCGTCACTTTGTTAAGTCATTTAACCTATTTGAACCTAACCTTTCTCACCTAGATTTGAATGCTTGCATGATGGAAACAAGGTAAAGATAAAACTAAACAACCCACTGAAGAGCCTAAAGAAGCAGGCAGTACAACGGGCTCTAGGGCTACAGTGATGATCAGAAAATACTGTTCCTACCCTCATTGGTTTACTGTTCAGTGGGGAGGAATAGCCCATAAATAAACAATCACAATAAGCTGTGATAGATAGTGGGAACACATTGGAGGGACAAGTAACTCAGGCCTTAGTGATTAGGAAAGTTTGCTGAATAACAACAGTGACATCTAAGCTGTTAATTAAGATGGGTAAGGAATACCCCCATGTGTAGACAACCTAGCGCTTATCTAGTACATTATAAGAGTTAACTGAATTGCATTTCTCTTCCCCTTCCTTTCTGCTATGTCCCTAGAACCCCTCCAAACAGATCCTACATAGAGTTTCATTCATTGGTTTAAAAAATATTTACTGAGCATCTGGTATATCCCAGGCTTAGCGCTAAGCCTGTAAAAATGGGAGAGGTTCTACCCTTCAGCTGTTTACTGTTTAATGAAGTCAATTAAATACATCAGCCCCCAGAGACCATCACCATTCATTCCAGAACGGGTAAATAAGATTCATCTATTGGGCTCTTTATTTATTTTTTAAGATTTCTTTTTATGGTTGTTGGTTTTGTGTGTGTGTGTGTGTGTGTGTGTGTGTGTGTGTGTGTGTGTGTGTTTTACAGAGAGAGAAAGAGACAGACAGAGAGAAGGGGGAGGGCCCAGAGCAGTCTCCATAGTTGTGTGTCATTAGTTTTCAATATAGTTTCACTCCATAAGTGGGCAAGAGGCTGTGCAGAGCAGGAACTGGTCTGGGGGTCTCCTGCATGGGCTCCAGCAAGAACTAATCTGGGGGCACACCCAGTTTAAAATATGGCTTCATGGGGAAGCCAAGATGGCTCAGTGGGTTAAGCACTCATTTTGCAGCCCCGGGGACCGAGGATTGAGTCCCGGCCCCGGCCCGTGTGGACCCATATGCTGAACTGGGGAGCTCCCCCAGTTCAGTTCTCTCTGTCTCTGACTCTCTCTCCCTCTCTCTCTGTCAAAAACAATAAAAAAAAAAAGTGACATTAAAAAAAAAAAAAATGGCCCTGCATGGGCCAGGGCCAGGGCCAGGATTTTATCCTTGGATCCCAGGGCTGCAGAGCAAGTGCTCAACCTGCTGAGCCATCCCAGCTTCCCGTATTGGGCTCTTTAGAAAGAACCTGAAGTGACCCAAAATTTAGAGAGCCACTTCAGGAACCACCAGTGCTAGAACACTTGACGTAATGCACTGACAACATGGATTTTGATCTATGCATTAAATTATTTCTTAAAAAAAAAAAAAAAGTCAGAAGACTTAGAAATGACAGTGCTTTGAACTTCATTGCTCACTTGGCAACTATAAGTAAAATTTACCCATTTCTTGAAATAATACCCATTCTAGAGGAACAGAAAGGGAAAAAAAAAACACACAAAAAAAGAGTGGTGGTTGATTTCTTTTTTATTAATATAGAGCATTTTATTTTGTACATTTATAGTCATAAAGAGAAAGATTCTGCTTTTTTTCTTTTGGAGGAATACCTACTCTGATTTCCTAGGCATATTAATTTGTGGTAATTCACTGCAAAAGGTAATTCTTATTTTCTGGAATTAATTGAGCTGAAAGCTGGATTTATGACAGCCCATCCCTTCAGTGGCTAGCGCAGAAGCTGAGGACAGACGGCCATTTCAACTTTACTAGTCTGACATCCTGAATAATCAATGCACGTCAGGCACAAAGACTGGCTGCCTATATTCATGCCCATTTGCAAGTTGGCCGAGCGCCCACTCACAAATTGGAATGCCAGTTCCACTAGGGCACACAAATGTCAACAAAAGATCACTTCAAACAGGAAGCCTGCTCGGTTTTGCAAGAGCCATCATTTTGTTAGGAGAAAGAAAAAGAAAAAAGAAAAAAAAGGGTTTAAGGTGGTTAATCCCATATTGCTGACAAATGGCTATTATATCCCATCATACATTTAGCCTCAAGGGACATTTTATTTAATGACATGCAATCTCCTCTATCCTTTAAATTTGACTTTCAATCTCTGCATTTTAAATGAGGCAAAGGAGAGATGCTATGTCAATCCTGAGAGTCAGTGGAAATGTCCATTTTCTTCATTTCCATTTCATGCATCGAAAATGGAAAGAGTAGGCAAGGCATTGTCATGTACACATTGTCTCTAGACACTAATTAGAATGGTGAATAAGGCACCTAACAAAATTCAAATACATCTTTTAATATTCAGTTAATTCAGCAAATATTGGTTAAGCACCAGGCACCCAGTAGGGATTGGTCTCACTGCCTGGAATCTCTTCTCTTCCAGGGGAGCTCATACTCTTGCTGTCATATTAATCCATCTCACTAAAGCATGGTTCTCATATTAATTCTGGGCTTAAAATGCTTTTAAGGTTTGCCACTGACCACTGAATAATGTCAAATGTGTACATGGACATGAAGTCCTCTCATAATCTGGCTAAATCAATGTTTTTATTTTCATAAATTCTTATAGATTCTCATAAAAGATAAGTTGACCATCTCAAAATGTTCTCCCTTTATGCTTTGGACCTCATTGAATCTATAATGTCTTTATCTCCACTATCTCTATGTTGAAATTCTTACCTTGGTAAATATTAAATGTCCCTTCAGTTCCAAGTAGTCTTTTTCAGGTTCTACTACGTGACAGCATGAAACAGATGCTTACAAAAATTACTACACTGATTCCTCAACTCAAATTTGAAAAGATGTTATTATCCCCAATTTTCATATGTGTAACCAAGTTGAAAGAAGCTAAGGACTAACAAAGCATCCTAGCCACTGACAATGCCAAAGCCTGGCCTCCCAAGCTCATTGATCTTCCACTCTCAGGCTTCATCACAGGACCTTTCCTGTCTGCATCCTCCCACAACACATCCTTTCTCTAAATGCTTATAACATTTAATCCATGCCATTCATGAGGTTTTAGTTGCTTTATAACCTGCATTATTCAAAATTCATTAAAGATTTAGTGAGCAACTCAATAATTTTTAGGGAAACTGAGGATGTTAATAATGGAATAAAAGGAGAAAGGAAAGGAAGAGAAGAGCAGCAAGTCTTTTCTGATCCCAATATATGTGTCAGGACTATCACAGATGTGACCTTGGATAATTACAACAAACTTCCAATGATGGTATTATTATCTCAAAATAACAGATAAGGACGCTGTGGTTCAAAAAGATTAAGAGACTCTCCAAAGGTTGTAATTCTGTTAGTTATTAATATTCAGTGCAGATTCAAACCTTCTCATTCTTTTATTCATTCAACAAAACATTTGAGTGCCCACTGTCCACCAGGCAATGCACTAAAGGCACCATATAAACGATCAAACAAAATAAACAGAAACCCTAGCCCATGAGGAGCTTGTATTCTGGGGAGAAGGGACATGCAACAAATAACTTTGATTAAAACCATTTATACAGTATGTTAGAAGATGAGATGGGGTAAAAACTGAGCAGAGTAAGGGAAATTTGAACTATTGGAGGCAGAAACTGGGTTGGCAATTCTAGGTTTAGTGGTTACCTGAGGGTAAAGTAGGAAGTAGGTGGAGAGTAGGGAGGGGTGGGGGAGTAAGGAAGGGGCATCCAATATATGGTGATGGAAAAAGAACTGATTCTGGCTGGTAAGCACATGGTGCAAAGCATAGATAATATAATGTAGAATTGTATACCAGGAACCTATGTAATTTTCACCAACCGATGTTTCCCCAATAAAGTTAACAATTAAAAAAAGAAAATGAATAAATAAATAGCATGGTCAGGGTAGGCTTCACTGAGAAGGTGAAGCTTGAGAAAGAGTATGAAGAACTAAGTGGATAAAAGGGAAGGTTATTTCAGGCAGAAGGAAGTGTCACTAGAAAGGCCCAAGGTGGGAGCAATAATTGTCAAAGTTAAAATAGCTAACTAAAAATGACACAGTCTGAAAGTTTGTTGACTTATAAAGGAAAATATGTTTCTTTCACATTCAAAAACAAGCAAACAAAAACCAAATAAATCTCCTAAAGTAACAAGTAGTAGTTTCAAAGCCCTGTTCTGAACTTCGGCATCAATCACAACGTAATTTCCCATTTCCTTGTTGATGGGCATTTTAAATATTTCTGGCTTGGTTATTATTATAAATAATGCCATCGTGATAATATATATATATATATATATATATATATATATACACACACACACACACACACACATATATATATATATATTATATATATATATATATATATGTATATATATATATATATATACACACACATATATATATATAGCCTTATATGTGAGAGTTTCTGTGGGTTTTGTACTGCAGAGTAGAATTGCTGTGCCATAGAGAATGTGTCAAAGATCTTGTGTATAGCTCTTTCCAGTGCAAGACAAAGAAATAAGCACATTTTTACTTCATTTCTCTCTCTGTCCCAGAATCATGTAGTGATTTGAATTTTATTATAGTTTAAGATAACTCATAAATTCTTTATTAAATATTTTTATATTTTCTAAAATTATTTTTGATCATTGCATTTAGTTTTATTTCCAGTTATAGATTTATTTAATTCTATTTTGAAGTGAATTTATTGCTCACCATTTTTTCCTATAATGTAGGACTAAAAGAGTAAAGATGTTTCACGAAACTGAATGAAATAAATAAAAATGGTGCATATATAACTGAAAACATTATAGTTTCTCCACAGAATTAGGTATATTGCATCAGTAGTATAATATTTTCAAGCACAATTTAATAAAACAAGAAAGTCCTATTTTTGTTTTCTTTTTAATTGTTAACTTTATTGTGGTGACATTCGTTAGTAAAATCACAGAGGCTCCAGGTGTACAATTCTACATCACATCATCTGTGTATTGCATTATGTGCGCGCCACCCAGAGTCAGTTCTCTTTACATCACCATATATTTGATGCCCCCTCCCTATACCCCCCTTCCCCCCTCCCCTCTTCCCTCAGGTAACCACTAAACTATTGACTGTGCCCATGACTCTTCATTTCTTTGTTACTTTCAGTTTTATATTCCACCTATAAGTGAAGTCACATGGTTCTAAATTTTTCAGTCTGATTTATTTCATTTAATATAATGATCTCAAGGTCCATCCATGTTGTCATAAATGGCTGTACTTCATTTTTTCTTATTGCTGAGTAATAGTCCACTGTGTAAATGTACTACAACTTCTTTGTCCAGTCATCTATCAAAGGATACTTTGGTTGTTTATACAACTTGGCCACCATGAACAGTGCTGCAATGAACATTGGGGTACATACATTTTTGTAAACTAAGGTTTTCATGCTTTTGGGGTAGATACTCAGAAGAGGAATTTCTGGGTCGTATGGTAATTCTAGTCTTAACTGTTTGAGGAAACTCTATACCGCCTTCCATAGTGGTTGTGCCAATCTTCATTCTCACCAGCAGTGTATGAGGGTTCCTTTTTCTCCACAGCCTCTCTAGCACTTGTTATTCCTTGTCATGTTAATAAGAAATAGTTCTATAGACATGAAATAAATCCAGATTACTAGGTTCTATAATTCTAGTTTAAAAATTATGTATATATGTATAAGAATTTAAATTATTACATTATACATAACATGTATTACATATTATATAGTTACATATCTATACTGATTTTTAATTTATATAATGGCTTATATATAAAACACATAGATATACAATGGCTATATGGAAAGTATTCAGCCATGTACTATAAAAAATAGAGGCATTTGTGGCTGGATCTTCTCCGCAAAGCCCTTCATACATACATCTATTATATATATATAAATTTATATAACTTTGTTACTTAACATTTTAAAAACACATTTGTATCTACATATAAATAACTATATTTATATAAACAAATAAAAGGAGTTGTAGCAGATAGATTATAAAAAGAGCCTCAATTTTCCACCCTCCCCTTTGCAATGTGTTTTTGGAACTTCTACAGTCAAGGAGTAGAGTTTATTTTCCTATTATCTGATATGGATTGATATACAAGACTCAGCAGACATTACAATATGTCAGTAACAAGCTTAACCCCCAATAGTCCTTGAACATTTCTTCTTTCCCTCTTGGGATGCTACTTCTGTCAGGAGAACAATAAACCTGGGTTAGCCTGCTGGGGACAAGAGACCATTGGAACAGAGACAAGTCATCTAAACTGAGACCATCCTAGACCAGCCTGACTCCAGGCAGACCTCAGTTGACCCCAGCTGCCCCTGTAGCTAATGACAGTTGCAAAAATGAGCCCAACTAAGATCAGCCAAGCCCCGACTAGATAAGAAGTCTACCCAGAGGTAAATCTAGGGGCATTATAAATAACTTATTTTTAAGATTTATTTTTATTGTTTTTTGACAGAGAGACAGACAGAGAGGGAAAGAGAGAAGGGGGAGGGCTCAGAGCAGTCTCCATAGTTAACAGCATTAGTTTTCCATGTAGTTTCACTCCACAGGTGGGCATGGGGCTGTGCAGGGCAGGAACTGGGCTGGGAGCCTCCCACATAGGTCCCGGGCAAGAACTGAACTGGGGACATACCCCAGCTGAGCCATCCCAGCTTCCCCTAAATAATTTTTTTTAAGTCACTGAGTTTTGAGATTTTCATAGAAGTTAATTAATACAGACATTTTTTTAATGTTGAAATTAAAGTGATTTTTATTTCCTATATATTCTTTTTTATTTGTTTATA
Source organism: Craseonycteris thonglongyai (assembly GCA_004027555.1). Taxonomy (NCBI): domain Eukaryota; kingdom Metazoa; phylum Chordata; class Mammalia; order Chiroptera; family Craseonycteridae; genus Craseonycteris; species Craseonycteris thonglongyai. The sequence continues at coordinate 43,120 of PVKE010009560.1, forward strand.
TTTTTGCCAATGAGTATTTATTATGTTTTTGAGAAAATTTAATAAAATTCTGCAAAGCTTGTCTCTGATGACTTGTCTCTGTTCCTTCTAGAACTCAAAAAAAAGAGACAAAACTGTCAGCTACAGCAAGCCCATGTGCAAAATCAGCACATGAAAAACAATTTCTATGGGAGAATGAAGAAGGGTGGCATTGACCAAGACTCAGATCAAGCTTTTGACAGGTATATTCAATGTTATAATATTTTGTCACTATGGCAAGTAGTTTATGGTAAAAAACCAAACAAACTGTATGAACTCACACCATTACAGAACCAGGAATGCACTGGAGTCCAAAGAAGGATGAAAACATCCCCGGCATCACCTTTCCAACATAATAGAGCTTTTCTCATAAGCTATCCAACATCATCGTCTTTGCTTTATCTTATTTTTTTTTTTTTTAAGATTTTATTTTATTGTTTGAGAGAAGGTAAGAGAGAGATGGAGAGAAGGGGGGGTGGGCAGAGCAGTTTCCATAGTTGTACATTATTAGTTGTGACATGGTTTCATTCCACACAGATGGGTGTGAGGCCGTGTGGGGTAGGAAGAAAACCAAGGGCCTTGCACATGGGATGTGAGAACCTTCGTAGCATCCTGGTGATTAGGTTACCAGTTGCACTGCAGTTCAGCTTATGGGTTTTGCATGAGCCCACACAAGGATCCCCAGACATTGCAGTTGTAAGGCAAGTTCTCAACCTATTGAGCTATTCTGGCATTCCCTGACTTATCTTCTTGCTATGGACTGAATATTTCTTTCTCCTCAAAACTTATATGTTTAAAATTGTAATCCCTAATGTGATGATATCAGCAAATGAGGCCCTTGGAAGGTGATTAGGTCATGAAGACGAGCTCTCATGAATAAGATTAGTGGCCTTATAAGAACTGACACTGGAGAGATGATTGTTCTCTCCATCATGGGAGGATACACATAAGCAGCTATTTGCAGTCTAGAAGAGGGTTCTTACCAGAACAAACCATGTGGGCACTACAACCTTGGACTTCCATCCACTAGAACTATGAGAAGTAAATGTCTATTGTTTCTAAGCTATCCAGTGCATAGTTTTCTGTTATAAGAGCCTGAACTAAGACACTTCCTTCTCTTTCACCTCACTCCTTCCAGTGTTCCAGTTTCAGCCTGCTATACCATGTGCTCAACACTCAGTTTCTATTTTATGCTGCTGGTCCTTGAATTCAAGCCAGGAAATCTATTAGTTCTATATCCTCACATTTTTTACATTAAATGGAGTTTGCAGGAGGGCAACTTCTTGCTTCTATTGTTTGCCACTCCTATCACACTTCCAAAGCAATAAAATTGAAGGGCTCCCACCCCCGCCACACCTGGAGAGAAGGTAAGGTGTAGGCTGACTATACAGTACCA
>PVKE010009561.1:0-44521 GCA_004027555.1 Craseonycteris thonglongyai
CAGTTCTTTTTTCAGCTCTCCCATGATGCCTTTCATTTCAAGGAGTTCCTTTTGGTTCTGCTCTAGCTTCTCAATTTTGTTGGTAAAGTACTCATTTTGCTCAGAAAATTTCTTGTTGAGGTCATTTAACTGTGTCTGGGTACTTTGCCAGCATTGAGTGAGCTCTCTGAGTGTCTTGATTAATGCAGACCTGAATTCTATTTCATGTAGATTTGATTCCAAGTGTGCAAGGTCCTTTACTAAAGACTGCCCCTGATCTTCTGGAGGGGCTTTGGATTCTGAGGTGTGCATTGTGTTTGATGTGGTTCTTTTTGCTTTACGCATGAGTCTGTTTTCCCTCTGGGGGGTTGCCTATCAGATGGGCTTCTCTTTATTTTTTCTTTTGGACTCAATTGTGGGAGAAGGAGATTTTGGGAGAGGGTTGGGGGAAGCAGACAGCTTCTGTGTCCTGGGGCACTTCAGGTTGCTGTCTTAGCTGTTAGATAGCAGGGTAGTAAAGGTGTGGCTGGGGTGGGGGCATGTGAGTAGGAGCTAGGGTGGGCCTGAGACACAATAGCAGATTCCTCTTTCAGCAGGGGGGCTGGTGGTTCAGTGGGGGCGGGGCGCAGGAGCTCTGGTCTTTCCTCCTCCTGGCTGCCCCTCCTTCAATTGTATCTGTAAGGCAGGCCCGCAGGGCTGCACTTGGATGAGCTGGGGCTTGGCAGAGGCCCTGGTTGGCCACGCAGTCCAGCACATAGGCAATGACACCGCGGAGACCCGGCATGCAGCCCAGTTGCGCATGCGGTCCGCAACGCCCCAGAGGCCCAGTGGTCAGGACGCCATAAGCCCTGTAGCACACCGGCAAGCAGGCAGCAGTGCTGCGGGGTTGCCCGGTGGGCGGGGTACCGAAAGCCCAGCCGCGCACTTCTGTGCAGGCAGAGTCGCCGCAGCGGCCTGGTGAGCGGGGCACTAAAAGCCCAATTGCACGCTGGCAAGCAAGCAGCAGCGTCGCTGTGGCCGGGCGCGCGGGGTGCCAAAAGCGCAGTTGCACGCTGGCAGCGGTGCTGCGGAGGCCCGGTGGGTGGGGCACCGAAAGCCCTGTGCGCACAGGCCGTAGCTCGGATGGCAGCCGCTCTATGCTCCCGGCTCTGTTGAGACCGCCGGATTCACTCCAAGCATGTCCAATGCAGCTATGCCCACTCAAGCCCCAGCTCTCACTCCAAGAGTCCTATCTTCAGAAGGCGCTCCTTCACAGTCAATCTCCTCCGTAAATCAGGGGTGCTGAGCCGTTGCGGGCCTGTGCCCTGCTCTCACCCCGCCCACCGCGAAGTGCAGCCGCCCTGCTCCACAGTCCCTGTTCCACTTTAGGCTCTGTGATCTGATTAGGGCACTGTATGCTGTCCCTTGAGTTTGGATGTTAAATTGTCCACAGTCTTGTGGGGCTTCCACGCTCCCAAGGTCTCGACTTCCAGCCCGCCCTCGATCCAGCTCCACTTTGACTGTAGTCCCCCAACCCCCCTTTGTTTTTGCCAGCCCGGGTCCTGCTCCGAGTCTCTGTCCCCGAACCGCTGCTTCCCTTTTCCTCTCCCGCTCTCCCCTTTTTTCTCTAACCTTTGTGTGTTGTTCCGTGTTGTGTGGTTCTCTTAGTTGAGGTTTCTTCTCAGGGTTTCCCCTGTGGATTCCCCTCTGTTCACAAGGCCCTTCCCAGGCAGTTATTGGCATTCTCCTCTCATGCCGCCATCTTGGATCTCCAATCTGTATTGGGCTCTTAAAGCACAAAAATATAAGTACTATAAACTTTATGCTTTTGAGGAGTTAACAATTTAATTGTATTTTCCAGATGAAATTGATCAACAGCTTTAGCTGTTTCATAAAGCCAGTCCTAGAAAATAATCACAAAGCCACACTATCAGAATATAAAAGCGTACTTATCTCCTGGTTTTCTAAGCTATAGGGATAAGCATTTAAATTGTTCATTTATGAGAAAACATAAATAAAATAGGTTATTCTATCACCTCCTGTGTTCTAAAAGTTATTCTCTTAATGTAGTCTAGGGCCACATTAGAAGGTTTAAGAGGAATATATCACCATTTCTAATGACTAAGTGTACTGTTTCCTAAAATTCCAAAAGTAGTTTTTATTTATGTTTACACATGATTCTGCTAAGCAACTTTCCCCCATTTTCTTCTTGTGCAACTGGATTTCAGTATATTGAGCACTGCCAGTTTCATTCTTAGAGTGAAAACCAAATTAATTACAAAATATATGATTTTGACATGTCTTTACATGAGTCATACAAATGAGTTAATATTCATAGAAAATAAAGACAGGGTTACTGCTAATCAGAGGGAGGGTAGTGCTTAATATATGTGACTATTCAGTAAAATGAGGACACTGATATTGAAGAATGGTACATTCCAATGTCTTTTTTTTCTGGGATTTTATGAATTGCTATGTTTTTACTACTTAAATAAGCTTTAAACTAATTCATGTTATTTTTGGCAAAAAAAGCAACCTTTCAGAGACGTATCTGGCTTATCCCTGAATATTCTTATATATTAGGTAAAATCATAGACACACAAAGCAAGAATAGAATTACTGTTATGCAATTTATCAATTCTCCTGAAATGTCTTTGAATAATCCTGACATACTTAATTGTGACCATTTCTCAGGAAAAAGAATAGCAGTCATTTGGTATAGCAGTCTTTGAGTACAGGTTTAAAAATAAGACTTTAAAGCAGGGGTTACCATTCCTTGGGTGACAGATTGGTACCTGGCCTGTGAGGAACCAGGCCACACAGCAGGAGATGAAAAGCAGGCAAGCGAGTGAAGTTTCATCTGTATTTACAGCTGCTTCCTAGCACTAATATTACAGCCTGAGGTCTGCCTCCTGTCAGATCAGCAACAACATTAGATTCTCATGGGAGTAGGAACCCTGTTGTGTACTGTGCATGTGAGGGATCTAAGTTGTGTGCTCCTTATAAGAATCTAATGCCTGGTGATCTGAGGTGGAGCTGAAGCAGTGATGTTAGTGCTGGGGAGCAGTTGCAAATACATATTAACATTAACAGAGAGGTTTGACAGCACAGAGATAATGAAAAATCAACTGTTCACAGATTCATATCAAAACCACAAGAGAGAGTGGAAAGTGAAAATTAAGCTACTTCTCATAGCAGGCTTTAGACTGGTAAGTGAATTTATGTACTTCAGTTGTACAATTGCATGTGGTGGCAGGCTTTAAGTCAGAATCTGACACTTATTTTAGTCCCCACGTGGCCCATCCATTGTTTTATTTACCATTTCCATCTACACTTCTTTCTCGAACTGTGCACTTGTCTCAGTCACGATTTTGGTAAGCCTACAAGCTAACCCTGCCAAAATGAATAAAAAACAAACATCACTAGAGAGCTTCTTTGAAAAGAGGGGAGAACCCACTAATGAGACAGCAGAAGACTCTAAGATTGCCAGCAAAAAGAAAGGTGCACTTAAAAGAAAATAGCAGGAGTCATACTTAAATAATGAGTTCATTACAACAGGTGATTCACATTCTCCAAGCCTGCTTTGTGTAATATGTGGCAACTGGCTATCCAATGACAGCATAAAACCTTCAAAACTGCTTCACCATATGGTGACCAAGCACCTTGCATTAAAAGACAAGCCTCTGGGGTTTTTCAAAAGAAAAATATGTTAACATGAAGAACAGAAGTAGTTATATAAGGCAGCCATTTAATCAAATGTGTCTGCACTGAGAGTATTATTCATAATGGCTAACCTCATTGCTAAAGCTAAGAAGCCCTTTACAACTGGTAAAGAGATGATCATGCCTGCTGCTAAGGACATTTGTCATGAACTTATAGGAGAGGCTGCAGTTCAAAAGGTGACACATTTTCTTCTTTCAGCTAGGACCATAAGTAGGTGAACTAATAAAATAGCAGAAGATATTGAGGCACAATTGTTAGAGAGGATTAATGAGTCACTGTGGTATATAATATAAGTTGAAGGGTCTACCAATGTTGACAATAAGACAATAATCAATGCTTATTTTTGTGCAATATATTTTTCAGGAGGATGTGCATGAGAATATGTTATGTGCACTTTTGTTACCCAACAATACCACTGCTGCAGAACTATGCAAGTCTTTGATTACATATGATTACATATCAGGAAAATTGAATTGGTAATTTTGTATTGGTATATATATGGATTGAGTGGCTTCCGTGACTAGACAGTTTTCTTGTTTAACTACTTGAGCCGAAGAGGTTGCTTCTGCATGTGAGTCTATGCACTGTGTCATCTGTAGAGAAATGCTGGTTAGCTCAAAAGTGTCACCTAAACCTAAGGGTTTGCAAGATGTGATTAAAATTATCAAACATATTAAAGTACATGACCTGAACTCACATCTGGTCATGCAGCTCTGTGAGGAGATGGAAACAGAGCACACACATCTTCTCTTATACACAGAAGTGAGATGGCTTTTTAAAGGTACATCACTGGCCAGACTTTTTGAGTTACAAGAGTCTCTCCAGAGATTTTTTTTTTTTAGAAAAACAATCACCACTGGCAGCACATTTCAGTGACACAGAATGGGTTGCAAACTTACTTGTGTGACATATTCAATATGCTCAATGAACTCAATCTGTCATTTCAGGAGAGAATGACAACAGTGTTCAAGTCAGCAGATAAACTGGCTGCATTCAAAGCCAAACTGGAATTATGGGGATGACAAGAGAACATTGGGATTTTGACATATCTCAAACATTAGCAGAGATTTTGAAAGAGACTGAGCCAGGGCCTTCTTTCTCCCAGCTGATGCATGATCATCTATCTCAGCTTTCAAAAGAGTTCAAGCATTACTTCCCAACCACAAAAGATTCCCGAACTGGGAAGAAATGGATCTGCAACCCATTTGTGAATAAGCCAGGTGAATGACTTTGTCCATACTAGAAGAGGATCAACTGCTTGAGATCACAAATGACAGTGACCTTAAAAGTGTGTTTGAAACAACTTTAAATTACTATGTGTTCTGGATTAAAGTCCAGGCAGAATATCCTGAGATGACACAAAAGCACTGAAAAAACCTGCTTCCATTTCCAACATCCTATCTTTGTGACACAGGGTTTTCTGCAGTGACAGCAACCAAAACAAGGTTACACAGTAGACTGAACATAAGCAACACACTTTGGGTATCACTGTCTCCCATCACCCCCAGAAGGGACTGTCTAGTAGCAGAACAAACTCAGGGCTCCCACTGATTCTATATTAAGGTGAGTTTTATAATTATTTCATTGTACATTACAATTTGAAAATAATAGAAATAAAGTGCACAATAAATGTTATGTGCTTGAATCATCCCCAAACCATTTCCCCCCTCCCTCTGGTCCATGAAAAAATTGTCTTCCATGAAACTGATCTTTGGTGCCAAAATAATTGGGGACTGCTTCATTAAAGGGTTTTTTTTATAACAGAAGCACTCTTACCCTCCTTTTTATTCATTTAAAAAATGAGTCTTAAAGTGAAATTATATCTAGAGAATGTAAGATAAAAAGGTTTAACTTGAAACAAAAACTAGAAAATGACATTATTTTAAATTTTAGTTTGTTATGACACAGAAATGTTCCACATTTAACATATCTTTTAAAATGAGCAAATGGCATAATCCAGGCTGTTAATTCACTATACTCTTTTCTGTATGTATTTCAGTGCATTAATTAAATTGAACTTATTGAATATATTTACTGCATGTTTTATTCTATGTTGAATATCTGTCCTTTAATATATCTAGAGAAAATGCATTGCATTTTAACTCTCAGAGGCTGTGACTGTGTAATAAAAGTATCTCCATAGATGACTTGAATTTTTCAGATAGGTTAATACGTTATCTTAATCTACTGAATAAATGTATTACATTACAGGTAAACTACATATTAAATGCACAAATATTTCAGATTGACAAATAAATACTCTATGTATCAACTCCCTCCTTGGTCATTGTTTCCCCTGAATCTGTATCATCAGTTCCTTCTATTTGGATCCATTGATTTTTCCCACCTGAAGATCCATCTCACCCTGTGTTTGATCTAATCCTGCCTGAGCATAATATACTGATTTTATTTAATCTACTTTAGGCTACTTATCTAGAAGTCTTTTCATAATTAGCCAATAAGCAGAGTTTTGTGAAGCCACCATTTAATACTCAAAATATTGCTACTCTGAGTTTCTAGGTACTTGATTTCAAAATCTGTGTGCCCACTCACTCCTGCTATCATTAAAGTCTTATCCAGTTGTTTCTGTGGAAGACTGTCTTTCATATTCACCTCCAAATCCATATTGGAGTATTTTCTTGCACCTTGTTCTGCCTGGTTCTGATCTTTAATCTATTAACGGAAATAGGAAAAAGACATTTTCTCTAATTTTAGAAACCAGATTGGGCTGCTACTCCACTGGCCTTGGTATACATCTGTGTCCTTAAGTAACCCAAACTGAAACAGAAAATTTTCTTCAATTTTTCTCAGAATAACTGAGGTCAGAGTGTATGTTTCAAAATAAATGAAAAGGGGTTACTCTATTAATTTCTTTTTAGTTCCTTTAGTTTTATTTTGTTCTTTCTGTTTATTTAGGATTTGAACATTTGAATATCTTATACAATGTAACTGTTATTATCCTTATTTTTATATTTGTATCATCAGGTCAATGATACATGGGAGGAAGTCAGGCTCATGTATTTTAATCATCTAATTTGAATCAGAACCTTCTAGGTCCTCTTTAATAGATTTTTGATGTAGAGAGGTCCTTATACACTTCTATCTCTTTTCTGGGTTCTCATTTTCTGTGAGAAATGGCTCAATACAAACAAACAATTAAAGAAAAAATACCTACATCCACAAGAGCAAACAACATTTTCCAAGTAAGGTCCAAATCAATTTCTTTTTTAAGGATTTGTTTTATTTATGTATTTATTTTTAGAATTTTTTTTTTTTTTTTTTTTTTTGACCAAGAGAGACAGCCAGTGGAGAGGGAGGTGCAGAGGGTGGGGGCAGAGCAGTCTCCATAGTTGCATGTCATTAGTTTTCCATACAGTTTCATTCCACAAGTGGACACTGGGCTGCACAGGGCAGGAATTGGGCCAGAGGCCTCCTACATTGGAAGCACACCCAGGGCAGGAGCTGAACTGGAAAGCTTGCCCAGCTCAGCATGTGGGTCTGCATGGGTTGGAGCCAGGATACAATCCTCGTACCTAAGGGCTGCAAAATGAACATTCATCCTGCTGAATCATCCCAGGATCCCCAAGATTTATTTTATTATTTGAGAGAAAATAAGAAAAAGGGACAGAGAAAGACAGAGAAAGAGAAGGTGGAGGGCCCAGAGCAATCTCCATAGTTGTACATCATTAGTTTTGACATAGTTTCATTCCACAAGGCAGATAAGGGGTCACACAGTGAGGTGAGAACCTTCACTGACATCCTGGCCATTAACAGTTGTGCCACAGTTCAGGACATAGGTTTGCATGGTTTGGGGCTGGGGCCAGGATTCAATTCCTGGACCTTACGGTTGTAAGGCAAGTGCTCAGCCTGCTGAGCTATCCCCACATCCTCCCAAATTAATTCTTTTTTTTTTTTTTTTTTTTTTTACAGAGAGACAGAGAGAGGGAGGGGCAGGGGTAGGGGGGTGCCCAGAGCAGTCTCCATAGTTGATTGACAGCATTAGTTTTCTACATAGTTTCACTCCACAGGTGGGCACGGGGCTGCACAGGGTAGGAACTGGGCTGGGAGCCTTCCACATAGGCCCCGGCAAGAACTGAACTGGGGGCACACCCCAGTTCAGCATATGAGCCTGCATGGGCCAGAACCGGGATTCGATCCTCAGTCTCCGGGGCTGCAAAGCAAGCACTTAACCCGCTAAGCCATCCCAGCTTCCCACCAAATTAATTCTTATAAAGCAAACATTTCTTTAAAGCAAATGTGATATCCAGAGTTGCATTTCTGCTTTCCACATTGTGAGGAAGATACAGAAGGTTTTGATCTGACGTTATAATCCCCATTCACCCTGTGAGTTTAATAAAGGTGAAGGTGCTTGCTTGATTGTGCTAATTGAAAAAGGGTCAATAATCTCATAGCATACTCCAATGTTACATCAAGATGGGAACAGAAGAGTATTTATACTTTCTGTAATGATTTCAGTGGTCTCACACAATGAAGAAAATGCCAGTAGTGTTCTCATTGAAATATACTGTAAGATACAAATCTTTCACCATTTTGCCGGAACCATGTTGGTTCCCTTTCTTATTCATTTGCTTTTTGTTTATTTCGGTGATTGACTCTGTATGTTTCACACTCTTCCAGACACATGGAGTCTACAAAGACCTTAGAATGAAGTTTCAGTCAAGGCATTAGTTACACAATTAATTAGCCCTTTCTGTCTGACCCAAAAAAAGTTCAGCTGAGCAAATATTCAGTCCATAAATTTAAAGACACACAAAAAAATTCCATTTAAAATCTATTAAGTCAAAATAATTCTGACTCTCAATTCAAATTCTGGCAGCTAGCAGAAAACTTAACCTCAGTCATTTTTTTTTGTGCCCACCTCCCCAGAGTAGTGCAAATCTCCCTGGACCTTAATGCATTGTCTAGGGTTTGGCAGAATCATGCCGGTTAAAGCTTTTGAGGCTGAACTTGTTACTTCAGGTCTAGCCACGACTCCAGGCAGTGTGGTCAGTTCATTAGATTCCTGTGGCTTTGATTTAATGTGACATGCTTGAGGAAAGAGAATCTGTGAGACAGAGAACAACATAGATATTCCACTCACATATATTAATATAGTTTTTCATTCCATTTGTGTCTGTTTTTGTTTTTTATTCTTCCTATTTTTTCTTCATCATAGCCAATTACTGCATTTCAAATTTTCAAAGAAATATTGTTTATAGAACACATTTATAATAAAATACAGCTCTTAAAATAATGAGGTCATACTCTTATAATGACTTAATAAATCTTAAAATTTTATATCTCATGATTTTTACTGACTCCATAACTCATTTCAAGATATATGTCTTGTTGTTGAAAAGTGCTATAGTAGAGACAATACCCTTTGGTATGGTAAATGTTAACTGCTTTTTTCTAAAACTCTTTCTGAAATCTATTTTTGTAGGAGGACTAGGCTGGTATTTGCTTTTTATAATACTGTATCAATACTTAGCTGAACAGTCTTCTGTTTTAACAAGAGGATAATCTAGCATTAATGTATTTATTAAAAGACATAGCATTAGTCACCAATGCCTCTATAAGAGTCTTTAAAGAATATTTTTACTTGCTGTGATTTTCAGTAATTTTCTTTATTTGGAGCTTATATGTTGATTTTCAGTATAAATTGCATTACAAATATGAATTGTAATGCATTCTAAGTTTCTCTTCTAAGTCAATGTTCTTTTAATAAAATTATTCTGAATATCCATAAACAACACTTACCAAGCACATAAATACTATGTTCTAGGCACTAATATAAATGCTTTTTACACATAATTCAATTCTCACAACTACTGTGAAGTACTTATTATCTCCCCTATTTTATAAATGAGAAAACTGAAGCACAGAAGAAACTAAGTCATATAATATTAAATAGGAGTTACAGGTAGTCAGATCCACATCTAGGTATTTGAAAAAATATTTTATTTGGACCCTTACATTTCTGATTCCTAAACTTATAACTTGGGTTTTACTCATGCTGCTTTTGTGTCATCTACTTCTTCCACCATAACTATTTCCTGTCCTGTTGTGAGAGAGTGTCCCTGTGGTTTGTACATCTTCATTCTCAATAGCATTCATGATAATTCCAAACTTTCCTCATATCCTTTCTCTAATGGCTTCCTTTTATTCTCAGTCTTCTGGGTTCCATGTTCCTGATTTTTGTCCTCTGATTAGCTGAGACACCTTGGGGATATCCATGGATTATAACAATATTGATTTCTTCCTGAGGCATCTTTAAAATAAAATAAACATTTTGTGACTTTACATGTTTTGGAATTCCTTAGTGGATCTTATTGAATAGGCTGTATCTATTCTTACACTTCCATTTAACTTACCTATTCAATATGTAAATATTTGAATTAAAGATTTTATGACTCATCATAATAGTACATACATTGTTAACTAATCAATTGTATTAGAAATATTTTTCATATGACTATAACTTTTTCAGATGAAAACCACATTTACCTGGAAGCTAACATTAAGAAAACTAAATTCCATTTTTATTAAGGCCCTGTTTATCTGCCTGTCACTTAAGTCTATTCATTTATCTATTAACTTACTATTTTCACTACAGTTCTTCATAGGTAGAAGCCAATAATAGTTTAAGCTGAAGTTCTCAAATTAAATATTTTATATTATTATTCCCAGAAAAGACTAGAAACTCTGAATACTGTCACATGATAATGCTTTAATTAAGTCAAAGGGTTTTTAGGCTAAGAACCTTAGGCAAGAGAATCATAAACAGGAATTAAATAAAATTCAGGTTCATAATTTTATGAATTCTTCAGACATTAATCTATTCTGTTACTATGAAATGGTCTTAATCTCTTTTTGGTGAGACTAATAAATAAATAATTAGAGAATATGACCATGTATAAGGGATTCACAGTAATGAATAAATTAAAACAACCTAAAGGTTTTAAGTATAATGATAAATGGATGAAAACAATGAATCCTGTCTGTAGTATTCCATTTTCTAAGGAATTTTGAATATGAGTACACTATTGCTATACGTTTGAGTGACTTTATGGCACATCATCTAAAAATAGAAGACTAAAAGTATAAACAGGCAAATCCAGAGAGAAGGAAATTAAGCGACATCTCATTAAAAACAATTTTAAAAAAATTTCTCACATATCAACTATATATACATAGTGTACTCTAGTATAAACATAGTGTAAGTCTTCATTAAACAGAAGTATCTTTTATTTTCATAAAAACTAGCTAAGTATGTTATCAGATTAAACTTTACTATATTTCATGTATAATTGTTAGAGTAAATATCCAGAGCAGTCTATCACTAGAAGTAGTTGAACACCTTAAAGAAAATTTATACACATAATATTCATATTTCTGAAAGTGAATTATTTTAGAGAAAATTATAATTATTTGGATCTCATACTATCCTGTTCACATTTTAAATTTTATTGATAATTTTTCTTTAAACTGTTTAATTTGAATTAGGATCAACTTGTCATAGTCTCTCAGGCCTGTAGGTACCTCACTTTCACTTTACATCCTTTCTTCCATGAAAAAGTACACTTGAAAATATTCTAAGGCTCTGCAGGAAGTTTGTTCTTTTCTTTCAGTGTAGTTTTCTGCGTTCGAAGATGATTTAGTTTTTTGTAAAATATTAAATTTACTTAAATAAAGAAGCTATTATATTTAACTTACATGCTATCTGAAGATGCATAGTGTAATATTGTTATCTATAGGAAACATTACTTTGCTTAAATTTAATTATAAAAAATAGACAAAATTATACTGATATAAAGGAGACATGTATTATATATAATGGCAATATTTCAGGGACATTAATATTCATTCTATAAATTATTATCAAAGGTAAGTATTAGGGTATAAACTGAAATTTTCATTTGTGAATTATTAAGACCAACTAATTTGCTCTCTGCTAGACTATTTTCTGAAGCAGTTTTACCATATCATATTCTCAGCAGCAATGTGTGAGGATTCATATTTCTCCATATCCACACCAACACTTTGATTATGTAATATCTATCCTAGTGGTATGAAATGGTATCTTATTGTGGCTTGATTTACAGTTGTCTAATGGCTAATGAATGATGTTCAGCACTATATTATGTGCTCATTGGTCATTTGCATATCTACTTTAGAGAAATTTCTATTCAAAACCTTTTGCTTGTTTTAAAATTGGGTTATTTGTCTTTTTGTTATTGAGTTGGAAGTTAGAAATTGACATTGTTAAAGAAAGTGGTGAGAGTTGGGCACACTTATTTTGTTCCTGATCTTAAGTAGAAATAATTTTATTTGTGTTTGTCCTATTTAGTTTGTCAAACTTCTTGGATGAATAGCTTAATGATTTTCAGAAAATTTGGCAAAATTGAGCCATTGCTTCTTTAAATTATTTGTGGTTCTTTCTTTCTTTTTTCCTGATAGTCACGTTACATGTATGCTGATGTTACTAATGTTGTTTCACATATCACTGAGTTTTTTTTTTCATTTTTTATATTTTTTCTCTCTTCTTTGGATTGTGTAATCTTTATACAAGAAAAAATGTCACCGGGAGTCAGATCATGTGAGTAGGGAGGGTGCTCCATACAGTTATGTGTTTCCTGGCTAAAAAAACACCCTTTCTCACAGATAATGTTGTGCGAGCTAGTGCATTGTTACGATGAGTTCAGTAATTCTTTTTTTCTACCACGTCATATCTCTTGTTTAGACCTTAGGTGTCCAACCTTTTGACTTCTCTGGACCGCATTGGCAAAAGAATTATCTTGGGCCATCCGTACAATACACTAATACCAATAATAGATGATGAGTTAAATAAATAAATAAGAAAAAGAAAAGGTAACAAAAATATCTCATCCTGTTTAAAGAATTTGCGTTTGGGCCTCATTCAAAGCCATCCTGGGCCGCAGTTTGGACATGCCTGGGTAGACACTCTAGTAAACTTTTTATTTTTGTTATTGTATTTTAACTCCATATTTACCATTTTGCTGTTTAAGCTATTTATATATTACATTGATATTCTGTCTGATGGATCACAACTTCTTTAAAACTCTTTAGACATGGTCTTCTTTAGTTCTAACAATATTTACAATGATTGCCTTGAAGATTGTGTCTGCTAAATCCAATACCGAGGCCCCTTCATAAACATTGTAATTCATGTGCTCTTTTTCCTACGTATGTGTCACTCTTTGTTTCTTTGCAAGTTTTATGTATTTTTGGTGAAATTTGGATATTTTAGAAAACATTTTAAAGTAAACTATAGATACTGACTTCCTCCTTCTCTCCACAAAGGTATTAACATTGTAGTTGCTATTTGCTTGGTCATTTACTAATATGTTTAGTGATTTGGCTGTAGTGATTATATGAAGTCAAGTTCCCAGGAATGTGTAGCCTCCGATATCTATGTTCATACTATTTTTCTTAATGTTATATTTTAGCCTGACTATATAAGTGTCACTCATGAGTTAAAAAACAACAACAACAACAAAAAACAAACTACTTACTAGTCAAAGGTTGTACTTAAACACTCTTAGCCAGTTAGCTTCAAACTTTTTACCATTAGGTAGGTGTGTGTGTGTGTGTGTGTGTCTGTGTGTGTCTGTGTGTGTCTGTCTGTCTGTCTGTCATGCTGTTATTACAGTTCAATATATATATAATCCTAATAGTTTGAATTATTTTCTCCTTGATGATTATTGAGAGGCCTTATCCTTTGGCATGCACACAGTCTTCCAGACATCCAGGGATCTATGTAATTTTGTTTTTAACTTGGCCCCTTTGAGTTTCTTCTGGGTCAGAGTGGATTATTGATTAGTCAGTGTTTGGTCAGAGGTTATGCTTAGGTTCTTAGACAAAAAAGGCTTCTACCACTTGTCAATTGATCTGTGTACAAATTTGAGGATGTTTTCAAGTTCCTCCCACGTCCTTTATTTTTACTCATTCAATAATGAGAAAAGAAAAATCATGAATTATTCATTCAATATGTATATATTGTGCACTGCAATGTTTCAGGAACTACTTTAAATACAGGGGATACAGCAATATCAACTATCTTGCCCTTATGAATCTCACATTCTAGCAAAGGAAAAGCCAATAGTCAGAGTTGTTATGAAGAACAGATTTTTTAAATTAAGTTTTTGATGGAAGAAGTTCAGTTGCAAAACGCTTGCCTTGCAATTCAGTCTTTCTTGAGAAAGGAAACAATTTTTTTCTTTTCTTCAGCCTCTTTCAAAATAACAAAACACAGGTATGTCTTAGTAAATTAAAACAAAACAAAACAACTATTATAGCTAGAGTGACAGATGGTAATTAGACTTATTGTGGCAATTATTTCACAGTGTATACAATTATAAAATCATTATATTGTACAGCTGGAATTAATATAATGTTATTTTAGGTCTGAAAATTAACTTCACAAACTCATCCTAGAAAAAGGTGCTACATATCTCATTGCTGAATATTACTATGGTCACCTTTAAAGTATTCCCCTTGAAAAGCTATGCACTGATGCCAGTGCCTAGTCCATCTTCAAAACAATTTTGGAACTCTTTTTTCTGGAACGGCCATCAGACTCATTGTCACATTACCCTTCAAGCTGAATGTCATCAAAATATCTTCCTTTCAATATTTTCTTTATCTTTGGGTAAAGAAAAAAAGTCACTGTGAATCAGATCATGTGAGTAGGGAGGGTGTTCCATACAGTTATGTGTTTCCTGGCTAAAAAAATAAACCTTTCTCACAGTGCTGTGTGAGCTAGTACATTGTTATTATGATGAAAAAGCCATGAGTTGTTGGCAAAAAGTTCAGGGCATTTTCATGTAACTTTTCATGTAGGCTTTTCAGCATTTTCAAATAGTCAATTTGGTTGACTGTCCAGTTGGAAAAATTCATAATGAACAATCCCTCCAATATCAAAAAATGTTAGCAACATCATTTTGACTCTTGATTTGGACTGATGGAACTTTTTGGTTGTGGAGAATTGGCTGACTTCCATTGTGCATTTGGACACTTCGTTTCAGGGTTGTATTAGTATACCTATGTTTCATCACCATTGATAACATGGCCCAAAACATTGTATTGCCTCTCCAAAGGGTCTTGGCAAACTTTGACATTCCTTTGTTTTTGTTCATCAGTTAGCTCCTTTAGGACCATTTTTGCATACACCTTTCTCATGCCAAGATTTTCAGTTAAGATTTTTCTAATTGTTTCTCCATCAATGTCTACTTGGTTTACTATGCTTCTATAGTCAGCTGGCAATTATTTGTAATGTTTTCATCAATTGTGCTTGTAACTGGCCGCTCTGACCTCTCTTCACCAGTGATGATTTCTCTCCCCTCAGAATGTTTAATTCACTTGTACACTGCCATTTTCTTCATGGCATTATCCTCATCAATTTGGACTAACAAGTTCCTGATTTCACTTTTGCTCTTGCCGAGAAATTTAATGTTTGTTCTTTTTTTTTTAAGTTCATTTATTTATTAATTTTTGACAGAGAGACAGAGAGAGAGAGAGAGACAGACAGACAGACAGAACTGAACTGGGGGAGCTCCCAGTTCAGCATATGGTTCCGCACGGACCGGGGCCGGGATTTGATCCTCGTCCCCGGCGCTGCAAAGTGAGCGCTTTACCCACTGAACCATCCCAGCTTCCCTAATGTTTGTTCTTTGCTGTAATTCAAGTTCTGACATTCTCGTGATTGCACACAAAAACAATAATGAATGCCATTCAGCAAGGCACCACCACAAGTTGACATAAACATTGCTGTTAGACACTGATATACCAATTTTATGAACATTACCGAGTTATTTGTACAGTGCTGCCAACATAAGAGCACAGTGGTAAGTTTGTGAACTTAATTGTTAGACCTCATATGACAATTATATTTCTATAAATAAATAAATAAATAAATAAATAAATAAATAAAATACCACAGATAGGACAACAATCATCCCCTTGTAAAAAAGAATGTTTCTTAGCCCCATATGCTATTTCACACAATAGTCAAGCAACTATTTTAATGTTTATTCAATTTTAATGAGGTAAATTTGGTATTATTCTATACACTGGGAATTAATATTGATTTACTTACTTATTAGTTCAGGGTTCTATTCTCATTTTTCACCAGAGTAAGCAAAAAAATAAACAACAAAAACAGCAGCAACAACAACAAAAGTATAGCAGGCTGATATTTGTGAAAACAAATAGCAGATAGAAGTACATAAAAGGTAGCTGAGTAACTCTAGGTTCTTATTAAGAGATATATGAAGCTAGAGCTAGACCAGGCAAACAAACTCAGTGCAAACACAAGAAAGAAGTAGGGTTAGACACCCCAAAACACTGTTGAGTGTGGGTCAACAACTCTCATTCAGAAAGATGCTCTCCTCAGGGACCCTGATTTTGACTTTACCACCCATCTCCTAAATTTGCACATGTTTTACATATAGAAGTATTAAAACACTTTCTCAAAGACCATGAGATTCAGGGAAATATGAGGCAGTATATAATGTTCTTTGATAACTACATGTGGTGAGGCCAAACACTGTCCCATATTTCTTCCAGCTACATCCTAGGAAGGCTTTCATATCCCAAAGTAAATGGCTCCAGCACCCTTCCTTGCTCTCTGATTATTTTGGTTGCTTGCAAGAATTGGTACCCACATGGATATGGAAGTGATCCCAATAGGCAGTCTCAGTGTGCTCTAATTGTTTATTTAGAGTTGTGTTATAGTTGTTTCTTAGGGCTGCTGTAACAAATAATTACACACTTGGCAGTTTAAAACACACACATCCATTTACTTATAGTTCTAGAGGCCAGAAATTCAAAATCAAAATTTCTGACAAAGTTGGTTCCTTTTGGAGGCTCTGAGGGAGAATGTGCTCCATGCCTCTCTCAGCTTTTAATGGTGGACCACAATCCTTGGTACTCCTTGCTTGTAGCAAAACAACTTTAATCTCTGCCTATATCTTTATGTAACGTTCTTCTCTGTGCCTCTTCCTGCCAAATTTCTCTCCTCTTTCTTTCATAAGAAAACTAATCAATGGAATTAGGGCTCATCCTAAATCTACGGTAGCATAATTTCATCTTAAGATCTTAATTACATCTGCAAATACCTTATCTCCAAATGAGATGACATTCATAGATAAGTGATATTGTTTTAGGGAGTCACCATTCAATTCACTATAGGAATATGCTATTTTTTTTTTTTTAATTATTAATGGGAAATTGAATTTGAGGGAGGGATCAGGTTAAAATTTTGGGCTGTGATGTTCCGAATAAATGTGACAGAAAGGTAATGATGGTTTTTCTTAATGGTACATGGAAAAAATAAACAAACAAAAACAAACAAAAAACTAAATTTCAACTATCCTTGAAAACACTCATAGTCAGGTAAAGATTGGATATCTTTTAAATTGATGTTTTTTATTTTCTAGTTAGCTCTTCCTCTCACCCACCCTCCCTCTCTACCTCTCTCTCTTTCACCTCTCTCATTTTTCTTTTCCTTTCTGTGACTTTTTTCTTCTTATTTTTAAAAAACATTCTACATACCTTTACACAAGTTGCATTTTGTCATGTATTCCAAGTGTCCTTAGCTAGGTAAAATGAAGCCTATTCATGAACTCACCATTTTGTTTCTATTCCAATATTGTATACATTTTTCTATGTATACCACATTACATTACTCTCATAATCTTTGTCTTAAAATATTAATGTCTTTTTTTTCCTGTTTTATCAACCTCATCTTATGTTTCAGCATGCTGTAATCTCTCCCATCTTAAAACTCAGTTAATCTATTTGAACTATACAGTTTCTCTTCACCTTTCTCTTTTTTGTCACAACAAACATTCTTGAAAAATATAGTTTTCACATCTTTTTTTTCTATTTCTAGACCTCCCAAACATTCATCATTTCACTGTGATATGAATTGCTATTCCTCTGCTTTGCAAAACTATAACTATCAAAGTCTCTGCCAACACTGTTTAATCCAGTGGCTATTTTTCTAGCTCTCATATTTTTTTTCTTTTAATTAAAAGATTAATTTCATTTTTAGAGAGAGGGTAAAAAAGAAGAAGAGAGAGAGAGAGAGAAGAGGGGAGGGCCAAGAGCAGTCTCCATAGTTATACATCATTAGTTATGACATGATTTCATTCCACACAGGTGGATGTGGGTCCATACGGGGTGGTATCAAACCAGGAGTGTCCCACGTGGGACGTGATAACCTTCACCACCACACTATCCTGGCAGTTACCAGATGCACTGCAGTTCAGCATAGAGGGTTGCATAGGCTTGAGCCAGGAATTGAACCCCAGACCTCGCTAATGTGAGGCAAGTGTCGACCACTGAACTATCGGGCATCCTCCCAGTTTTCATCTTACTTCATGACAACATTCAAAAAATTTCAGCCAATATTCTTTTTTAAACACTCTCTTCCTTCAGTTTCCATAGCATTAGAATCATCACAATAATGTGATGTTTCTCTCATTTTCTTTCTTATTTCTTTGGTTGCCTTTTCTTCTACATTACACAATTTTGGGGTTCATTTTAGTGTTCAACTCCTTTGGGCTTATGTGCTATTTATACATCAAGAAGTCTATACTGGGGGAAACCAGGAGGGCTCAGTGGGTTAAGCACTCACTTTGCAGCCCCTGGGACTGAGGATCGAATCCCGGTCCTGGCCCATGCGGACCCATGTGCTGAACTGGGGTGTGCTTACCAGGCAGGAGGCCCCCAGTTCGGTTCTCACTGGGGTAAGCTTCCCATGTGTGAGGCTACCCGCTGGGGTTCCGCCCTGGGCAAAAGGCCCCCTGCCTAGGCTGTTTCCTGCTCTGTGCAGCCCCACCCCCACCTGTGGAATGAAACTATGTAGAAAAATAATGATATGCAACTATGGAGACTGCTCTGGGACCTCCCCTTTCTCTCTGTCTCTGTCTCTGTCAAATAAATAAATAAATAAATAAATCTTAAAAAAAAAATGAATAAGAATATAACACTACTCTGAATTGGTATATGTAATCTAAGCTACCATGATGCCTTGGAATTTGAATTTAATCCATCCCAGAACCCTGTTCGAGTTCCAAAATGTTTGAGTTCCAAGACAAGTTTTCCCCTTTAAATAACAGAAACAGGAATAATCTGTTCCTGGGTGCCACAAACTCAAATTTTCAAAATGATTTTAATAGTAAATACACTGGATTTAAAGTAAAATATTAATTTTATTAATTTTAAGGTAAAATATTAACAAGTAGTAATATTTAAATAAAAAATAATAATGATGATGACGCTTGTGGATGCTTTAAGAGATGAAAGAGGAAGAAGACTCATCTTTCATAATAACTTCAGGTGTCTGCGTTCTTTGTCTTTTAATGTCCTTTGCTATGGTACCACTTGTAGAGGGCTTGGGGTCACTGGTTGTGTTTGCTTTTGAGAACCAGCATTCCAAAGTGGTCTGATGTTGGCAAGCTTTTTTCACTTTTCTAAAATGGTCAATGATGTTGTCCTCAAACAACTTAACACACCTGTCAACTAGGGCTTTACTGGGTGCCACTTCTCAACAGCTGCCTGGGTTTTTGACCACAAGCTAAGGTCCCTGATTTCACCAGAGGGAATGGTTCCAGGGTCTCTCTCTTCCTCCTCACATGAACGAGTAGGAGTTCTGATAAAGCTACAGGCTATATAGTCAATACATCCCATGCGAGCCATGTGTTGGCATTCAAATTCCAAAACAGCGTTCAGATTCTGAAGCAAAATTTGCTTGATTTTTTTGTTCGGATTCCAAGTTGTTCAAGTTTTGGGGCGTTCACATTCCAAGGTATCACTGTATATCAAATATACCAATGATTAAAAGGATATTTCTATTACAAATTAGGGGTTGTATCATTCTCAATTCAGTTAATATTTCAAATAAAGTTCATGAGCAACAGCAGTTTTACCTTATAGCTGAAATTAAAGGCTTTGCGAAGAAGCATGATGTGTATAAAGAATATATGTGCTTCTTTGTGTCTGGGTGGGTAGTGGTATTTGCCTAATTAAAATATAACTTTGAGAATAGTACTTTTTAGTTAACATTTTATGCAGTACACAGAATGGTATGTAATTCTGAAATATTTCTGTATGTACAACTGTACATTAATTTGACTTTACCTCTTATGGCCTAGGAGATGTACTGTTCAATATACGTCAATAACGACAGGCCACAAGTGGATATTTAAATTATATTTGAATACATTTAAAAAATATTAATTTAAAATCAATTCTTCAATCTCACTAGCCACATTTTAAGTGCTCTACCTGTTGCTAGAGGCTACAATATCAGGCCTGACAGATATAGAACATTTCCATCTTCTATCATCACTAAAATTTCTACTGGATGATACTGCCTTAGAGATTATCTATGCAGAATAATTACATAAATTACACTGAATCCTCAGTCTTATATCAACACCCTTCATTTATATCAATATCTCAGACTGTTAAAAAATTCCAGGTGGGGATGCCGGGATGGCTCAGTGGATAGAGGACTTAGCTTGCAGCCACGGGATCTGAGAATAGAATCCCAGCCCTGGCCCTTGCGGACTTACATGCTGAACTGGGGTGAGCTTCCCATGTGGGAGGCCCCAGTTTGTTTCCTGCCCTGCACGGCCTCACACCCACCTGTGGAATGAAACTGTGTTGAAACTAATGATGTACAACTGTGGAGACTGCTCTGGGCCCTCCCATCTCTCTCTCTCTCTCTCTCTCTCTCTCTCTCTCTCTCTCTCTCTCTCTCTCTCTCTCTCTCTCTCTCCTCTCTTTCTCTCTGCCAAACAATAAAATAAATCTTAAAAAGAAAAAAAATTCCAGGTGTTTAAAACCATATGCCACAGCTTCTTCTATGAGTTTTGCTTGTTTAAAGATGATTTGCTAGTTGCTTGTTTTGTCATGTTAGGTTGCATTTATTCCCAAATTGTTGTCCTGTTTTCCTGGTGTACTTTTATCATTTAGGTAATTTTCTCCTTTTTTCTTATAACATTTTGATATCAGCAGTTCCTTTATGTTATTCCTATTTAAGTAAGTTTGCTAGGTTGGAGTTGAAGGGTACCTAAGTGACTCTCTTAACTATTTACACCTCACAGCACTTAAAGTAACAGCTGTTAGTGCAGCCTCTTTACTGTTCTAAGATCTCTGTCCTCTGAAACCCTGTTTCTATCTTTTTTTTTTAACCACCAGTGATTCTACCCATTAAAGTTGGATTCTGTTTCCAGAAGTTTTTCCTTAGTTCAGTCCTCCATCTGAAAATTTATTTTGGTGGATTTTTCTGAAGCCATCAGGACATTTGTTGTGCCCCTGTAGTCTTTTCTATATTTACCTCAAGTTGTAGTAATCCCATTTCTCTCAGTTCTACCTGTTCTCAGATCCATTTGCTAAATTTTGCATTTAGGAAAAGGTCTGTTCCATTTGGCAATGCTTTTTTTGTGTGTGTGGCAATTTCTATAATCCAGTGCTAGATGTACTGTCAAAATCAATTTCTCCTTTCATTTTCAACTCTATTTCGCTGCAAAATAACCAGATACTCTTTGTATTCAAACAGAGAATTTGCATTTAATTTAACTTAATTCAATTTAATTAAATTATAGTACATTAAAGTCAAATTCTTATTTTTTGTTTTTTCTAGCTTTTTATTTAATTTTATCTTTAAAACGTTTAAATATCACTTACATTTTTCCAAAGCCCAAACTGTGAAATAAAATATGTTTATACAAATTTAGTTTTCCTCTGTTTCCTGTACTCCATTTCTTCCCTCTGAAAGACAAATTCTTCACATCTTCTGGTTCTAAGACTTCTATTCAGTGCTTTTTCAAATCTGGTTATTTTTTATTATAGCTTGACCTGCTCATATCTGTAATTTTATTTATTTTTTTATTGCCAAAAATTCATCTAAATTTTTTGTATTTTGTGTATTATTATTAAAATATGGGAAGTCTATAAGAGTCCACATTTGAAGGTTTTTTTAATCTTTGATTGTAAACTTGGCTTATTTGGCAGATATTGTGGTGGTTTCTTCACCCGAGAGGATTTGCCTTTGTGGTTTTTTGGGGCCAGGAGCAGTTTACCCATCTTTCCAGATTTCAGCAAAAATTTTCCATAGGCATCACCACCTTTCAGAAATACTTAAAAATTACTGTGACCTACTTTTTATTTGCAGATTGTTTCAATGAGGGAATGATCTTCATGATTTCCCATAGGTCTTTAGAGCTCAGCATTAAATTAAAATGCATAGGGTTTTCTTATCTTTTCTTTTTGTCTTTTTCTTTTTGCCTCATTTTCTTTTAATAGAATGCTCATAAGGCTTTCTAGTGTGCTACACTGCCTTAGATTTGTTATTTAACATTTTGTTTCTTTTACTAGTACATTTTATAACATGGTTTATTCATATTTGAAGAAATAAATGAAAGAATTCATATAAGTCACATGGGTTATCTTTCCTACATTGATACCTACCCATAACTGAAATCTACTGGCTCTTTTACCCAAAGCACTACATGAGACTGAATAAATTTTACAGAACTTGTATCTCTAATTTTTGTTTTTATATATTGTTACAGAATCCTTATGATTTATCATGACTTTTTATGAAAACAATTTTTTTATTAGTAGTTAAATATTGGTCTAGATTGAAAGCCTTTCTGTTTAAATTCAATTTTGCTTTCTTAATTTAACACATTTTTATACAAATTGACTTTTTTTTTAACCAGTTTTAGGTTTACAGAAAAATTGAGCAGAAAGTATAGGAAGTTCCTATATACTTCCTTCCATCCTACCTCAACCTCAGTTACAACTATTAACTTGTTGCATTAATGTCATCATTTGTTACACTGATAAATCAATATTGATACAATTATTAACTCATGTCCATAGTTTAGGGTTCACTCTCTGTGTTAGGCATTCTGTGGATTTTGTCAAATACACATCACGTATCCTCCATTATACCATGAAGAATTATTTCATTACCCTAAAAACTCTGCACATCATCTATTGATCCTTTTCTCCTTCTCTTCAAACTTCTGGTAACCACTGATCATTTTATTGCCTCTATCATTTTGCTTTTCCCAGATGCTATATACTTGGAATTACACAATATGTGGTCTTTCAAACTGGCTTCTTTCACATATCAATATGCATTTAAAGTTCTTCCATGTCATTTTGTGGCTTGATCATTTCTTTTTATCATTGAAAAATGTTTTATCCGTTATATGAATATGCCATTGTGTTTTTATCCATTCACCTATTGAAGAATATCTGGATTGTTTTCAAGTTTTCCAATTATGAATAAAGCTATTATAAGCATTTGTATGCAGTTTTTTTATGAAGATACAACTTTACAACTAATTTGAGTAAATACCATAGAGTGTGATTGCTAGATGTAATGGTTAAGACTATCTTTATAAGAAACTGTCAAACTATCTGCCAAAGTGATGAAGAAGAGTTTCTGTAGCTCCGAGTCCTCATCAGCATTTGGTATTGTCAGTGTTTTTAATTTTATTCTTTCTGATAGGTGTGTTGTGGCATCTTGTTGTTTTACTTGGCAATTTTCTGACATATGGTAATGAGCATCTTTTCATATGCTTATATGTCATGTGTTATCTTCTTTGGTAAGGTCTCTATTCTATCCTTTTTTTTGCCTATTTTTAATTGGGTTGTTTTCTAATTGTTGAGTTTTAGAAATTCTTTGAATATTCTGGATAAATATACTTTATTGTTATGTCATTTGCAAAATTTTCTCCCAATTTCTGGCTTATCTTCTTATTCTCAGACCAGTGTCTTTTACAGAGCTGAAGTTTTTGTTTATTTTTATTATTTTTTTAAAGATTTATTTTATCATTTTAGACAGAGAGAGAGACAGAGAGAAGTGGGAGGGCCCAGAGCAGTCTTTATAGTTGTACATAATCAATTATTGACATGGTTTTGTTCTACCCTGGTGGGTAGAGTTTGCAATGGGTGGGAATTGAGCTAGGGGCCTCCCACATGGGAGGCTCACCTCCTCGAGCAAGGGGCCGAACAGGTGGGAGAGAACTGAACTAGCGGTCTCATGCATGGGAAGCACACCCCTGTTCAGCATATGGATTCACACAGGTTGGGGCTGGGATTTGATCCTCAGTCCCTGGGGCTACCGAGTGGGCTCTTAACCTGTTGAGCCACCCCGGCTTTCCCTAAAGTTTTTAAATTGAATAAAGTGTCTCCCATCAAAATTGTTTTCTTTTATATATTGTGCTTTGGATGTTATATTTAAAACGCATTGTCAAACCCCAGGTCTCCCAGATTTTTTTCTTTGTTATCTTCTAGAAGTTTTATAGATTTGTCATTTACATTTAGGACTGTGATTCATTTTGAGGTAAATTTTATGAAAGATGAAAGGTGTCTGTGTCTAGATACATTATTTTTCATGTTGATGTCTAGTTATTCCAGCACCATTTGTGTGGTATATCTATAAATATACATTTTTTTACAAGTAGCTAATATATTAATGGTTCTCGTTTATCCAAAGATATAAAATAAAATTGTTGCACCAATCATATTTCTCATATTAAATTTTTGATGGCATTAAGATACATTATTACATCAAGAAAGGTATTTATTAAAGTAACTCAAACTACAAAATAGTTTAATCTGTGAATTTAAGTAAATTTTATGCTGTGTAAAAAATCACGCCTTCTATATTTCAAGTTATGCTTCCTACCTAGCAGTGTATTCTTTGAAGGTTGCCTTCAGTTAAAGATTAAGTGACATCTAATATATGGAGTTGAAATATGTTTTACATGGCACTAAAGTTTCTTTTCCCTAAACCAGTTATATTACAATGCATGCAAATGTATAGAATTATGGGGGGAAATATAACTTTAAATACCATCTTTTATTTGGTTATGCAAGGAAATAAATACTTTCATTTCTTTTCTCAAAATCCATTATTCCAATTAGTGGACTGAAGTAATTGCTTCTATCCCTTGAGTCCAATGAAACAATTTATCTCTTTAATGGGTCTTATTAGATTTGAAGACCAGTGCCTTTTTGGGACATATGTATATTTGCATTAGTAGTATGCTGCCTGCTAAGTCATCAGCACTGAAAGCAGAGGTTAATTTCCTTTCTACTAAATGAAGCAGATAATCAGCCAAGAGAGAATGGCTCCTATGCTGTAAATAAGTCTTGACAAGCTCAGGGACAGCCCAGTGCATCACTCAGTCCTATTCATGCAATCTGTCCACAAATTAAGTCAAAATAAAGATATGAATTTGTTACATTTCAAAAGCTGTAAGGACAAACCCACATGGATGTTTTAAATGGCAATAGATAACAGAAACACTTTACAAATATACCATTGAGTCATGTTTGTGATTTTTGTAAATTTACCAGCAACCGACATGTGGAGAGTATTTTTGATCAGATATATAACTAATGACTATCAAAGCATTACACAAAAAATTTTTCTAAAAAAAATTTGTTAGAAGTGGTATTATCTTTATGATGTAAATTTATATCATTTTTACTGAACACAAATTATATAGATGATTTGGGATTGTTATGAGCTTTTGAAGAAATTGTGTTTATGAAATACTCTTATCTTCCATAAAATAATATGTTATAAGCCAGAACTAGGAAGCTGCAAGAGTTATCTCTTAGTATATGAGGAAAATGTGTCAGACAATAGAAAGGCAAAGATCCAATTCATCTTACTGGAAAGAATAAGTCAAAGATAGTTTATAGGAAATAGTCAAGGCCTTAGGAAGGTTAGCTTCTCTTTATCTTGAATTAAAAATAAATATATATTGGGATGCTGAGATAGCTCAGCTGTTGAACACTTGCCTCACAATCACAAGATCCAGGATTTGATTCCTGGCTCAGTCCATGAAACCTCATATGCTGAACTGTGGTCCAACTGGTAATGAAGTTTCTTGCCTCCCATGTGGGAGGACCCCAGTTTGGTTCCTGCCCTGTGCAGCCCCACTTTCACTGTGTGGAATGAAACTATGTCACAACTAATAATGTACCACTATGGAGACGGCTCTCCCTCCTCATTTCTCTCTCTCTCTCTCTCTTTCTCACCTCTCAAACAATATTATATATATATAAATAAACTGCACACTTGGGTATACTTGAGACTAAGTGTATAACACATTCTTGTAAGTCTGTTTAACTTAAATTCTTATGAAAGGGTGATGTAATACAAAACACGTCAGTATATGAAAAGTCTTTGATAATATATCCAATTAACGTGATGTGATGAGACATACTTTTGTTCTTTAGAATATCTTTTATTTCCCTACCTTTTTCTTTCTTGTAACTTTACTGAAAATATGTATTCAAAATACAAAAAAGTTTATTCTTTTTGCCCTTATTCCAAACATAGAGGGGTGCATCTAATAAGACTTTCATATAAAGGATGTCTTGCAAAATATATTTCATCTATAAAAATAAGCAAGTGTTAATTCACATACAGACATCTTTGGAGAGTAATTCTAATGACTAACCTGGCATGTCAAACAAGTTGTCTTTAATATAGCATTTTGGATAGTTTATATAAAGCATAAACTATATTATTTTATTTATTACTTTTAAAACATATTTTCTAGCTTTGTTAATACTGACTTATTGAGAGACCACACAATATTAACTCCGTTTTACAGAGGAGTCAACCAGGCTTAGAAAATGTTCTTGGTATGCCTTTGATAACATCTTTATAGCTTTTAGTCTGATACGTCTCTCTCTCTCTTTTTTTTAAACTTATTTTTATAAGTCAAACAATGAATGTTCCAGCATAGACCAATTTTCATTTATGTCTTGTTAAGACACAAGCAGTAGAGACCTGTGATTTCAACCTAAGATCTGTACCTATTTTTAAATTGTGCTCTGTAGTAAAGACAAATAGTATTCTCATGAGTTTTAAAATATTTCAGGATAAAAGAGACACTTGATTTTTTAATTATTCTAACAGTCACCACTATCACCAATATCTGAGTGGTAGAGAGACTATATCTACATTGAGTCAGTCAGCATCAGCAACTTGTGATATAATTGAAGTTGGAGGAAGATTTAACTGTGTACTATTAATCTGAAAATACCAGGGGAAATCCAGAAAAATGTATTCCATTACTGCCCTTATACACAGTGGTCAACGTTTCTGTTGAAACTGTAAGGGAGTACAGAGCCATAAGAGCTTAACAGTGCTTGTGCCAGAATCAGCTGTCATTGCATCACAGTGTAATTAGCCAGACTTAAACACGAGACCTACAGTGAGCAAGAGTATGAGGAAATTAAGTGGATCTTTAGAACTCTGTCAAACTAAAAGCTTGTAAGGGCAGTTCAGGTTTGTAGTAGAAATAAAGTTAAACCCAAGAACCCGGAAGGTACTGGGTAAGTCAGGGTTTTTCACTCTATCTATAGGGTTGGAATAAACATTCCTTCTGCTCCTTGTTTAAACTAACAACAGTGTAAGAAAATAGTTTAAAATAAAATTTCAGTAATTCAATTTCTTAGAAATTGAGAAGACATAGATCATAAAGAAACAAGTTTCTAGAACCAACAATTCCATGACTATCTATACCACCTAAATAAATATTGTTCCAGAAACACTGATTTGGTTCATATGCATTTTTTTTCAGACCTTTCATTTATTCACCCCAATCAATATGACTATTAAAACTTAAATTCTGGGAAGCCGGGATGGCTCAGTGGGTTGAGTGCTCGCATTGTAGCCCTGGGCACCGAGGACCGAATTCTGGCCCTGGCCTGTGCAGACCCATATGATGAGCTGGGGTGTGCTTCCCACCCCAGTTTGGTTCCCACCAATGTGAGCTTCCCATCTGGAAAGGCCCTGGTTCAACCCTTGGCTCGTGGGGGCATGCCTCCCATGTGGGAGACCCCTACCCAGTTTCCATGCTGTGCAGCCATGTGCTCACCCGTGGAATAAAACTATGTTGAAAACTGACAAGGTACAACTATGAAGACTGCTCTGAGCCCTCCTTTTTCTCTCTGTCTCTCTCTGTCAAAAATAGTAAAATAAATCTTTAAAAATTTAAAATCTGTGCTTGGTTTACCAAAATCTTTTGAGCACTACCTTGGGTTGTATAGAATGTCAATCATGATACAGTAGCCAGACAATGAAGAAATACGTTAATAACAGTACTATGATACAGATATCAGTGAAATTCAAAGGACTTGTCACTTGGAAGATTATATAACCCAAAGCAATTTATACCTTTTCCTTCCTCGTGTGTTGTTTATAACTATCTGCAAAGCTTTAGGGGCAGCCAAGAAAGATTTATTCCTGTAATTTACTGGTATTTCAAACTGTTCATATATCTTTCTTAAGCCATAACAAGAGCCTACACTGAAGGTGGTTTTATGAACAAAGCCATATTATTGTCATGCTACATTTTATTGTTAATATATAATTATTTAATAAAGACATATCATAATTTTTTTGCAAGGTGAAGATTTACTAGTGTTGTATTTTATTTTGGGGGCTGAGTTTTGTCTGATTGCTTTTTGACATCACGTCATCAAAGGGCTATTCAAATGTAAAAGTTGGTTTCCAATCTGGAAGCAACAGGCAGGAGACATTGACATCCCATTTTAATCAACTCTTAATATTCTGTTAAATATTTACTCTAAAGTTCACCAAAGATATAAATATCGAAATGTATTTTTAAATAAAAACACAATACATTTTTTGGAAATGTCATTCCAAAGACAAGTACTACAAGTATACAGATGGAATACTTTATTTTATAAGAAAAATAATATAGATTTTGATTATCATAGAAATATATTCATAGACACACTAGAAGTATATAATATAATTATGTGTGGTTTTACTCTTTATTGTATTTTTGATGTACATATATCATATTTATAAACAGAATACCTATTATGTAAAAAAAAACATTTTCAGGGAAGCCGGGATGGCTTAGTGGGTTAAGCTCTCACTTTGCAGTGCCCGGGACTGGGGATCAAATCCCGGCCCCGGCCCGTGTGGAACCATATGCTGTACTGGGAGCTCCCCCAGTTCAGTTCTCTCTCTGTCTCTGTATCTCTCTCTCTCTCTCTCTCTCTCTCTCTCTTTCTCTCTCTCTGTGTCAAACCCCCCCGAAAAAACCAAAAAATATTTTCACTTATAAAACCAGATTTTACTATCAAAAATATTTTTAATTGTTCTATTATTTTAGATAGGTTTTACAAATAACCTATACAATATTCCAGTGTGTGTTTTTAAGTGTGATAGGCCCTAAAAATACAGAAAAGCCAACATAAATTCATTTTTAGTTTTGTTGTTGTTGTTAAATTTATTGGGGTGACATTAATTGATATCAACTACATTGCTTCCAGGTGCACAATTCTACATTACCGGTACATAGTCTATACATCCCATTATGTGCTCACCACCCAGAATCAGCTCACTTTCCATCACCGTGTGTTTGATTACCTCTCCCTCCTCCCCCACACCCATCTCTCCCCCCCACCTCCCCCTCTACCCTCAGGTAACCACTAAACTATGGACTGTGTCCGTGAGTCTTTGTTTCTTTGTTCTTTTCAGTTTTATATTCCACCTATAAGCGAGGTCATATGTTTCTTGATTCTTTCATTCTGACTTATTTCGCTTAATAAGATGTTTCTAAGGTCTGTCCATGTTGTCACAAATTGCTGTATTTCAACTTTTCTTATTGCTGAGTAGTAATCCATTGTGTAAATGTACCACAACTTCTTTATCCAGTCATCTATCAGAGGACGCTTTGGTTTATTCCACGACTTGGCCACCATGAACAGTGCCGCAATGAACATTGGGGTACATGTATCTTTGCAGACTAAGGTTTTCAAGTTTCTTGGGTAGATACCCAGGAGAGGGATTGCTGGGTCATATGGCAATTCCATTCCTAGTTTTTTGAGGAATCTTCACACTGCCTTCCACAGTGGTTGGACCAATTTACATTCCCAGCAGCAGTGTATGAGAGTTCCTTTTTGTCCACAGCCTCTCCAGCACTTGTTATTCCTTGTCTTGTTGATTATAGCCATTCTAACAGGTGTGAGGTGGTATCTCATTGTGGTTTTAATTTGCATTTCCCTAATTGCTAGTGATGTGGAGCATTTTTTCATGTATCTGTTGGCTGTTGGTATGTCTTCAGGAGAGAAGTGCCAGTTTAGGTCTTCTGCCCATTTTTTAATTGAATCCTTTGTTTTTTTGTTGTTGAGTTGTATGACTTCTTTATTTATTTTAGATATTAGCCCCTTATCAGAGGCATTGTTTGCAAATATTTTCTTGTTTTCAAATATTTCAGTTGGTTTTTTTTTTGCTTTGTTGATGGTGTCCTTTGCTGTATGGGAGCTTTTTAGTTTGATATAGTGCCATTCATTTATTTCTGCTTTTACTTCCCTTGCCTTTGGGGTCAAGTTCATAAAGTGCTCTCCGAGCCCAAGGCCTATAAGTTTAGTGACGATGCCTTCTTCTATGCACTTTATAGTTTTGGATCTTATGTAGAGGTCTTTAATCCACTTTGAGTTAATTTTGGTATATGGT
This sequence comes from Craseonycteris thonglongyai, assembly GCA_004027555.1. Classification (NCBI taxonomy): domain Eukaryota; kingdom Metazoa; phylum Chordata; class Mammalia; order Chiroptera; family Craseonycteridae; genus Craseonycteris; species Craseonycteris thonglongyai. The sequence continues at coordinate 30,254 of PVKE010009561.1, forward strand.
GACAGTTTACTGTTCAGATTTATTCTTTCGCATGTGGTTTTCCAATTTTTCCAGCACCATTTACTAAAGAGGCTTTCTTTTCTCCATTGTATAATTTTTGCTCCTTTGTCAAAGATTATCTGTTTGAATATTTGTGGGTTTATTTCTGGGTTTTCTATTTTGTTCCATTGGTCTATATGTCTGTTTTTCTGCCAATACCAAGCTGTTTTGATCATTGACGCTTTGTAGTATAGACTGAAGTCAGGGAGGGTGATGCCTCCAGCCTTATTATTATTATCAGTTTTTGGAGGATTGCTTTGGCAATTCGGGGCCTTTTGTGGTTCCATATGAATCTGATAATTTTTTAAATCTATTTCTTGAAAAAATATCTGTGGGACTTTGATTGGAATTGCATTAAGTCTGTATATTGCTTTAGGTAATATGCCCATTTTAACTATGTTGATCCCTCCAATCCATGAACATGGAATATCTTTCCATTTCTTGTATCCTCTTCAATTTCTTTTAATAGTGTCTTATAGTTTTCCATGCATAGGTTCATCATGTTCTTTGTTAAGTTTATTCCTAAGTATTTAATATTTGTTTTGATCGTAAACGGTATCATTTTTCTCATTTCTTTTTCTATAGTTTCATTGTTTGTGTATAAAAAAGCTGTGGTTTTTTTGTACATTGATTTTCTATCCTGCAACTTTATTGTATTCATTTATTTATAACAGTTTTCTGGTGGAGTTTTTGGGGTTTTCTATATAAAGGATCATATTGTCTGCAAAAAGTGACAGTTATCATCTTTGTTTCCAATTTGAATGCTTTTTATTTATTTTTCCTGCCTAATGGCTCTGGCTAGGACTTTTAGCACTATGTTAAAACAGTGGTGACAGTAGTGTCTCGTTCCTGATTTTAGAAAAAAAGGTTTCAGTTTTTCCCCATTCAGTATGACATTCACTGAGGGTTTGTCATATATGGCCTTTATTATGTTGAGGTATTTTATTTCTACACTCATTTTATTAAGAGTTTTGATCATAAATGGATGTTGTATCTGGTTGAATGCTTTTTCTGCATCAATTGATGTAATCATATGGTTTTTATCTTTAATTTTGTTTATGTGGTATATCACCTTGATTGATTTGCATGTATTGAACCACCCTTGTACCCCTGGGATGAATCCCACTTCATCGTGATGTATAATCTTTTTTTTTTTTTTTAATATATTTTTTATTTTATTTATTTTGACAGAGAGAGAGAGAGAGAGAGAGAGAGAGAGAGTGGGATACAGAGACAAAGAGAGAACTGAACTGGGGGAGCTCCCAGTTCAGCACATGGTTCCGCATGGCCCGGGGCCGGGATTCGATCCTCGATCCCCAGGGCTGCAAAGTGAGCGCTCAACCCACTGAGCCATCCCAGCTTCCCCTGTATAATCTTTTTAATGCATTGTTGTATTTTATTTGCAAGTGTTTTGTTTAGGATTTTTGCATCTGTGCTCGTCAGAGATATTGGTCTATAGTTTTCTTTTTTTGTGATGTCCCTGCCAGGCTTTGGTATTAGGGTAATGTTAGCCTCATAGAATGAGTTGGGAAGTATTGCCTGTTCTTCAATGTTTTGAAAATGTTTGAGAAGGATAGGTGTTAGTTCCTCTTTGATCGTCTGGTAAAACTCGTTAGTGAGACCATCTGGTCCTTGACTCTTGCTTTTGGGAAGATTTGGGATGATTGTTTCAATTTTCTTACTGTTGATTGGTTTGTTTAGGTTATCCAGTTCTTGATTCAGTCTAGGTAGACTATATGTTTCCAAAAACTTGTCCATTTCTTCTAGGTTGCAAAATTTGGTGGCATATAGTCCTTCATAGTATTTTTGTATGATCCTTTGTATTTCTGTGGTATCCATTGTAATTTCCCCTCTTTCATTTCTAATTTGGATTATTTGTGTGTTTTCTCTTTTTCCCTTGGTGAGTCTAGCCAGGGGTTTATCAATTTTATGAATTTTTTCAAAGAACCAGCTGTTTGTTGTATTGATTTTTCCAATTGTTTTTTTTTTTATTCTCTATTTCATTTAGTTCTGCTTTAATTTTTATTATTTCCTTCTTTCTGCCAGCTTTGGGTGTTTTTTGTTCTTCTTTTTCTAGTTCTTGAAGATATGATATTAGGTTGTTTACTTGTAATTTTTCTTGTTTCTTGAGAAATGCCTATAGTGATATAAACTTCCCTCTTATTACTGCTTTTGCTGCATTCCAGTAATTTTGGTATGTTGTGTTTTCATTGTCATTTGTTTCCATGCATTTTTTAATCTCTTCTCTTATTTCTTCTTTGATCCAGTCATTTTTTAGTAACATATTGTTTAATCTCCGTGTATATGTGGCTTTTTCTGCTTTCTTTTTGTAGTTGATCTCCAATTTCAAAGCTTTGTGATTCAGAGAATACACTGGGTATGATTTCTATTTTCTTAAATTTGCTGAGACTAGTTTTATGTCCCAGCATTTGGTCTATCCTTGAAAACGTTCCATGTGCACCAGAAAAGAATGTATAGTCCTGTGTTTTAGGATGAAGTGTCCTATAAATGTCAATTATGTACAGTTGCTGTAATGTATCATTTAAAGCTGATATTTCTTTGTTTATTTTCTGTTTGGACAATCTGTCTATGACTGTCAATGGGGTGTTTGAGTCCCCTACTATAATTGTGTTTTTGTCAGTTTCTCCTTTTAGATCTGTTAGTAGTTGCTTTGTAAATTTTTGTGCTTCTTGGTTGGGGGCATATATATTAATAAGTGTAATATCTTCTTGTTGTATTGTTCCCTTTATCATTATGAAATGTCCATTTTTGTCTTTGATTATCTTTTTGATCCTGAAGTCTGCTTTGTCAGATATAAGTATGGCTACACCTGCTTTTCTCTGGGTGCTATTTGCTTGGAGTATTTCTTTCCACCCTTTCACCTTGAGTCTGTGTTTGTCCTTGTTGCTGAGGTGTGTCTCCAGACAGCATAAGGTTGGTTTTTGTTCTTTAATCCAGTTTGCTACTCTGTGTCTTTTTTATCAGTGAGTTCAATCCATTTACATTTAGGGTGATGATTGATATATGAGGATTTCCTATAGCCATTTTATCTTTTGTTTTCTGGTAGCTCTTTTTTTTTTTTTTTAATTGCTTCTTTGCTTTTTTTCTTCCCATTGATTATTTCAGTTTGATGGTGTTTATGACTGTTTTCTCTGTATTCTCGTCTTTTGTTTTTATGTGTCCCAGTTCTAAGTTCTTTTTCAGTGGTTACCATGAACTTTATATAAAAGAAAATTTCATATATGCAGTGATTCCTTTTCTTAAGGATGTTTCTTATCTCCATTCTCTTTGGAAACTTAAGTCTTTACTTCCTTCTCTTTTTGTTTTTGTTGTTCCATTTTATCCCTATTTACTTTTACTTTTTGTTTCAGGTCCAATTGCCTCCTTCAGTATTTCTTTAAATGCTGGCCTTGTGCTGGAGTATTCCTTAAGTTTTTGCATGTCTGCAAAGGTCTTTATTCCTCCTTCATATCTAAAGGATAACTTTTCTGGGTATAGAATCCTTGGCTGGTAATTTTTCTCCTTTAAAATTTTGAATGCTTTGTTCCATTCCTTTTTGGCTTGTAGAGTTTCTGTTGAGAAATCTGATGAGAGTCTGATAAGCTTTCCTTTATATGTTATGGAGTTCTTTGTTCTGGCTGCCTTGAGGATTCTTTCTTTGTCTTTGACCTTTGACATCTTCAGTATAATGTGCCTTGGAGAGGGTCTGTTAGAATTCAAGTAGCTAGGGGTCCTGTTTCCATCTTGGATTTGAGGTTCCAGTTCTTGCCATAGATTTGGGAAATGCTCATCTACTGTTCGTCTGAGTAGATTCTTTGTGCCCATGTTGTCCTCTGCTCCCTCTGGAATACCTACTATTATTATATTGTTTTTTCTAATGGAGTCAGATAGTTCTTGTAGAAATCTTTCATTTCTTTTAGCTTTTAGGTCTCTCTTTCCTTCTGTGACATTTCCATATTTTTGTCTTCAATTTCACTAATTCTTTCCTCCATCTGGTAAGCTTTGCTTCCTATGCTAGTTATTTTATTTTTCATTTCTTTTATTGTGTTGTTTATCTCTAGAATTTGTATTTGCATCTTTTTCATAGATTCCATTTCCTTTTTGAGATCATTTAGCTCCTTCATTGTACTCCACCAGTTTTCTCTGATCTTTTTGAATATTTTCATAATTGGAACTTTGAATTTTCTGTCATTTAACTCATATAATTTCTTATCTTCAAATTCCTTTTCTGGTGATTTTTCTATCTGAGCTTCTTTGTTCAAAGGGGTATTCATCGCTGCTGGAGCATTTTGTTTCCTGGACATGAGGACTTTTCCCTTGGTAGTTGTGAAGGTATCTTTCTTTTACTTCCCAGCTGGTATTAGTGTCTTATAATATTTCCTCTTATTTATTTCATGTTCTCACAGTGGGAGACTTCCTAGGAGTTGGGCTTCTCTTTGACTCAGTTGCCCAGGTCTCTGTATGCCTCCTCTTTGGAAAGGTTTGGTGAGCAATGGTATTCTATACCTCTGAGATTCCACTTCTGTCGGAAGCTGCCACACCTCGATCCCTCTGCTGGCTTCAGCAGGACAGGTGGGAGCAGGGCTTGTTCAGAAAGGCACAGGTCTGTTCACTTCACAGGGTAATGGTGGCTTCCCTCTGCTGGGTTCAAATGGAAGAGTGAGCGCAAAGTTTTTTGGGAAAAGCACAGGTCTGATTTCATCATTGGATAATGGCGGCTTCTGGGCAGCAGCTCACTGAAGGCCTGCCGTGGGCAAGGACTGTGGGGGCAAGCCCTGGGAGACCGCAAGGGGAAGCAGCCCGGCTCTGTGTCCTAGGCCGTGCACAGTGCTCCAGTTGGGGCCTCAGCGCACTGAGGGCCTCAGCCACCAACACACACCCTGTGTTGGTGATCCAGCCACTGGAGCTCCCACCTCAGGCTCCAGTTGCCAGCCTCATGCTCTGTGAGCCCCCAGCTCCAGCCACCTGACTTAAGCACCGGCTGCTGGATCTTCACTCCGGTCACCTACACTGATCTCTGGCTGCTGCTGGTGCCTCGCTCTGGCCTCTTGCCCCACGCTCTAGCCACCCTCCCATGCCTTGGCTGCTCCCCCGACACTCTCACTGGGGCCTCTTGCCACAGTCTGCCAAGCCCGTGTTTTCCATCCACTCCATGCTCTGGCCGTCTATGCCTCCACCTCTGTCCATTCCAGGCCTCCAACCCACCCAGAGTCGTTCTGCACCTGGACCCGCGTCCCCATGCTTCCACCTCAGTCAGCATCTCCTCTGCTGGACTCGGGTCAGCCTCTGGGTAGGTCACTGGATGGGTCTCCAGGTCATGCTCTGTGGTGGGTCTCCACACGGCTCCCTTTCTTTCTCACTCTGCTCTGTTTCTCCAGCTTTAGGAATTTTCTTGGGTCTCTCAGCCGAGACTGTGCACTACTTAGGGATTCTCTGGTTGGATTTTAGATGTTTAAATTGTTGTCTCTCCAGGGGAGGTTTCAAAAGTTCCTCTCACGCCACCATCTTGATTAGGTATGGCCCATTGTTAGTTCTGATGGGTGCTATATTGTTCTAATAGATGTGAAATTATCATGATATGATTTCCATCCTTAACAGATTATACATTTTTTGAATCTAAGAAATCTATAATGTAATACAGTACTTTTATTTGCCAAAAAAATTTAACACTCCTGATCTATGTCTGAAGTAGACATTAACTAGCTGGGTAGCCTTGGGTAAATTACTTAATCCCTCTTAGCATGTTTGCATTGTTCAACAGAAAAATTAAGATAATGAACATACTGACCTAACCTACTAATACAGTTTAGTGAGATAGTATGAATGAGACATTATACATAAGGCACAGAGTCTGGCACATATTAAGAATTCAAATAATTATAGCCATCAAGATTACTTACTTACTTACATATACTTTTATGATCTTCTATCCTTTTAAACTGAAATATAACATTATGTAAATTTAAGGTGCACAGTGAATTGATCTGATACTTGTGTATTACAATATGACTACACTGTAGTGGTAGCTAACACCTCTATCATGTCACATAATAATTATTATTTTTTGTGTGGTGAGAGCATTTAATATCAAGTCTCTTAGCAACTCTGAGGTGTATATAATTCAGTATTTTTGGTTATAATCACTATTCTGTGCATTTTACCTCCAAAACTTATTCATTGTCTAGTTGTAAGTTCGTGCCCTTTAACCAACAGATAATTATTTTCCCCACTCTCCAGCCTCTGGTAACCAGCATTCTACTCACTGTTCCTACAATTTGGATTTTTAGATTCCACATATAAGTAATATCATGCACTTTTTATCTTTGTCTGACCTATCTCACTCAGCATAATACCCCTAAGATTCACGCGTCTTGCCATAATAGCAGGATTTCATTCTTTTTTATGGCAGAATAATATTCCATTATACATGCACAAACATGCACACACACACACGTTACACACATTATATATAGGTTATCCAGAAAGTATTAAGCCATGTAGCCATTCTTGTTTTATTGACAATGACTGGATTTTTTTGTGGACAGCATATATATATACAGAGGGTGCCAAGAAAATCTATACACACTTTAAGAAAGGAAAAAGCTGTATTAGAATTATAATACTCAATATATACTGATAACAAAAGTGAATACAAGTCACATTTAATTTCTAAAATTACAAGAGGTACCCAAAGTGGTTACCATTAGCATCTAGACATTTCTGATTACGGTGAACTACTACTTGAACAACATTGATTAAAGCATCCATTTGTATCATTGCACATGACATTTCAATTTACCATGTATCTCAAATTTATTACATATGGGTGCAATTGTTAGGCATATTGGAGGTTCTGTTGCATACTCATGCCTCCATTGTCATACTTCCACAATGTTATCAAATTTCAAATACCACTTAAAAATGGTCTTGTGTCCCTTGATCAAAATCCATGTTTCCACCATTTTCTTTGACTGTACTGCCTATCTCATGGTGATGCTAGCATTCATTTGATTAACAGCATCTTTGAGCAAGCACCATACTATACACCTTGCTACCGTAATTCAATTCAATTTTGAAAAGTAATCATAGATAACATCTCTTAAAATGTGTATAGACTTTTTGGTACCCCTTGCATGCATGTGAGTGTGTGTGTGTGTGTGTGTGTGTGTGTGTGTAGACACATGTTCCTTATTTGTTAGTCCATTGGTTAATATCAATTATTTCCATATGACAGCCATTGTGAATAATGCTGCAATAAACATGGGAGTTCAAATATCTTTTTGATATCCTGTTTTTATTTTCTTTGGATACATGCCCAAAAGTAGAATTGCTAGATCACATGATAGTTCTGGTTTTAATTTTTAAAGCAGGTCACAACAAACTGTAACCCTCAGTTCAAAATTGGCTTGCCTCGTGTTTTAAGAGTTTTGTTGGAACTAAGTCACATCTGCTCATTTACTACTATCGGCGTCTGCTTTCTTACTATGACAACAGAATTGAGTAGTCATAGTAAAGACCATTTGTTCCTCAAATCCTAAAATATTTGCTCTCTATTCTTTCACAGGAAGAAAAAAAAGAAATGCTGATTCCCCATCTTAGAATAAAGAGTCAAACCCTTTAGCTTGTCTTATGTAACTCATTATAACCTAGCTACAATCTTATGTTCTGTTCACCCCTACAAATAGACTACGTGCTGATGTTTCGTGGAGAATGTGTTTCCAAATATCTTCATGCCTTTAAGATCATAAATAATTTGCATGCTCTTATTACACAGGTTTCTCTCCCATCTTCTTACCTTTCATATGCTTAGAGCACCGTCTTGTCTTTTATATTTTTATTCAATGCAATTTCCTTAGCAGTTTTTCCTCCTTCACATGAACTGTGATAAATGCATTTCTTCCATGCATCTTTGGCTGGCTGTGAGGTTATTCATTCACCATGTCTCATGAGTGTCTACACTGTCATGGCTACTGCACCCAACAGTGGAACTAGAATTTATTAATAACATGTATTCTATGTCCTCAAAAGATTATTTGAACTAAAGTCAAAAATATTTCTCATAATTTATGGTAGTATCTCGTGTTATATATCTCAAATGATTGTTTTCTTGTGACATGCTTAGAACAGTGTCTAATACAGGATAAGCACTCAATAATACAACAGCAAGCACATCATAAGCACTTCTTATATTCTATACATGATTACAAACAGTAAACACATAATAAATCACCATGTGAAAGATGCCATCATTGTGTCCATTTCACAGATAGATAAAACACAGTAATATTAAGTGAATTTCTCAACATTCCACTACTAGTAAATAACAGAGCTCTGTTGTAAACTCAAGCAATCTTTCCAGACTGCACATGCTAAATCATTATGCAAGACTACCTGTTCAAAATAGTCATATATTATTCTTTAGTATATATAGGGGTTCCTAGCATGTAGAAAACATTAATATATGTCCAATAAATTAGTTATGAATGGAATAAATAAATAAAGTTAAAGAAATACAGGTTGTATACAATATAATACTTCCATTATTGAATAATTTTCCATGTGGCTAGAATCCAGGTTAAATTAAATAACTTGCAAAAACTAAAAATTAAAAAATAATAAAAAATGAATATTTAAGTTGTACCAGAATGGCTCAGCAGGTTGAGTGCTTGTTTTGTGGCCACAGGGTCCTGGTCCTGGGCCCAGCCCATGCAGAGCCATACGCTGTACTGGGGCATGCTTCCCTTGTGGGAGGCCCCAAGCCTGGTTCATGCCTCGCAAGGCTCCACATCCACCTGTGTAGATCAAAACCATGTGGAAAACTGATGATATACAACTATGGAGACTGCTCTGGGCCCTCTCCCTTCTCTCTGTCTCTCTCTGTCAAACAATAAAAGTAAATCTTTATTAAAAAATGAATATTTAAGTGTTTAGCCTATGCTTCTTAAACTTAGATCAGGAGTGTCAAACTGGCAGCCTGTGGGCCACATGGGCCCCCCGAGGTAATTTTTTGTGGCCCACGATGCTCTGAAATAAAATGAAAATAGAAAAAATTGTTATGAAGAAAATAGCGTTTAGGGGATATCGAGGCATTATTGTACACAGAATTCCCTCATTAACCCTTTAACTACTGAAGATGAGTATACACATGGCCCAGTGCCTTTCCTGGGGGCCTGTGGGTGTGTATAAACGCACTGATTCAGTTCCGACGACATTTGTAAATGTGATATGGCTTGCATGAATCTTGCCTATTGCACCAAATGGTCCGTGTTGTAATTGAGTTTGACACCCCTGACTTAGATTATCACCAGAAACATTAGAAGTGATTTTTAGAAATGCAGTGTCCTATGTTCAAACACTGACCTCTTGTTTTAGGTTATCTGAGAGTGAGACCCATGGATATCATAATATATGAAAAATAAAAGCAAGCAAGCAAACAACATACCAAAAACATTTAGAGTATGAGTTAGAATAATGATGCAAACCCATTCATAACTTCTTCCTGGCTGTCATGACCAAACATTCAGTAAATATTAATAATAGGAAAAACAATAAACATATCTATCCCTATAACAAAGATATACATTCACACAAAAAAATGTAGCTCAGCGGGAGAAAGACACAAAAAACACCAACAGCACTAAATAGGGTTTTAGCCTCAGGTTATGGAAATCCTAGATTGAAAAAAACAACCCAAGAACACAGTAATTTCTATAGAATAAAAGGTAAAATAGCAAGCCAGGTACAGTGGAGGGTTACAGCCAGGCTCACTGTGTAAAATTGTGAATGAGGCACCCCAAATAAAGGCAGAAAAAGCCTTGATTTTAAATATCAATAGATACACACACACACACTTTTCAGCCCCACCCCTGGAGTCCCAGATATATTTATTTAACTACATATGGGATAGTTCTATTGAGTGGCAATAATGACTACTGAAGAAGTTTCAAGAAATTTCAAAGAATCAATAACATACAGTCATACTTTGGACCAAACATCATAAGGAAACAATCATAAATATAGCCACATATAACTCCTATATTTAGAATCTTAAATATTTAGGGAGTGATGTCACAAAACGGTGGAATAATTTTCTGTTGTCTGATTTTGATAATGGCTCCCAGATGAGAGTGCCTCTGAGGAAGTCCAAGAGTCCAGCAGAGAAGTTCCAGCACACCATTAGAACAAAAATCACTCAATCACTCACTCAATCAATCAATCAATTTGAAATTGGACAAATTAAAGAGAGTAAGAGGGACGGTTTTATGCTAATTGCAGTACGCCTTCTCCAAGGCAGTATTAGGGACAAGAGAAACCTCATGCTGTGATTTTCTGGAAGGATAGTGAGAGCATGTGATTGAGTGCCTGGCTTTGGTCGTGTCAGACATGACCAAAGAAGCCCACTTCTTTCCTATCCCATCTAAAATACTGAGATGTGCTTTATGACTAAGTGGTAAGGAAGGGCTGAGAGGATAACACTCAGGGCTCTTGGAGATGTAGATCCCACTAATTTTTTCACAGACTCCATCAGGAAGTTCACTCATGAACTGCCAAGACTGAACCTTGAAGAACTAGAAAATCTGAACATATTAATAATGGAAAAGGAAATTGAATCTCTAATCAAAAACTTCCAAATAAAATCCAGGACCTGATAGCTTCAACCAAATATTAAAGAAAGAGTTAACAGCAATCCTTATCAAAATCTCCTAAATATTTGAAGAGGAAGAAATGCTTCCAAATGGGTTTTAGAAGGCCAGCATTACTCTGATTCCAAAGTTGGACAAAGACAATACAAGAAAAGAAAATTACATGCCAACATCCCTGATGAATATACAGCAAAAATTCTCCAAAAATAATAGCAAGTAGAATTAATCAGTACACTAAAAGGATCACATACCATAATCAAGTTGTATTTATTTCTGAGACGAGAGGATAATTCTACATATACAAATCAATAAATGGGATATAGAACACTAACATAATAAAAAATAAAAATCCTATGATAATCTTAATAGATGCAGAAAAAGCATTTGACAAAATTCAATATTCTTTCATCATAAAAACTATCAATAAAGTAAATATAGAAGAAAAGTAACTCAATTTATTATAGCCCATATATAAAAAGTCCACAGCTGATATGATGTTTAATAGCCAAAAGCTGAAAGTTTTTTTTCTGTAAGATCAGAGAGTAAGGATGCTCACTTTGTCACTTCTTTTCAACATTGTACTGGAAATCTTTTCCAGGGCAATTAGGCAATGGAATAAAAAGGTATCTAAATTGATTGGAAATGAAGAAGTAAAATTGTCTGTTTGCAGATTATATAATTTATATACACAAAACCATAAAGGTTCAACAAAAAAGTGTTAGAACTAATCAACAAATTCAGTAAAGTTTAAAAATACTAAATTGATATTTCCTTACCAAAGTTAGTTGCATTTCTGTACAGTAACAACAAATTATTAGACCTATAAATTAAGAAAACACCCCTATTTATAATAGCATCAATGACAATAAAATACTGAGGAGTAAATTAAAGTCATGAAAGTGTTGTACACTGAAAATTATAAGATACTTATAAAAAAATTAAAAGAGATGTCAATATGTGGAGATGCTGTTCAAAGGGTACACACCTTTAATTATAAGATGAATAAGCTTTGAAAATCTAATGTACAATATGGCGATGACAGTAAATAATACTGTGTTGTGCACTTTAAATGTGCTAAGAGAGTATATCTCCAGCAGTCTCACTGGAAAAAAGTAAAATAAATAACTATGTGAGGTGATAATCTGTTAATTAACGTGATACAATAATCATCTCACATAGTATATGTATGTCAAATCATCACATTGTTTACTTTAAATACCCTATACTCAATAAAGCTGAAAAAAATAAACCTAACAACATTGAAACTACAGAATATCAAAATTTTCAAGATGCAGCTCACGTCATAGTTAGAAGGCATTCTTTCGAACTAATTGCAATTATTAAAACAAACAAGATAAGTAATGAATTAATGAATCATTCAAGTGAAAAAATTAAAACAAATAAATGCAAAGAAATTTAAATTAAATAGATAATTGAGGTATCATAACATGCAGAAGAAAACAAAAGAGAAAATATGACATAATTTAATCAGAATGATAAAAAAGAGATAAAGTAGAAATAAACAGTATTAAGATTAAAGATTGAAACATAAGTATAGCTACAATAAAATTTTAAAAATGATTTATAAACTCTTAAATATGAGTTTACTGATTGATATATTTCTGGGTAAATTCAGATGGTGGAAAATTATGAAGCTACTGTCTAGAAGTATTAAAATAGACTAGAAAGATTGAAATGGAATATAGATTTATTACTTATAAGATGTTAACAAAATGGAGAAAGGCAATAACAATAAGATTTTTAAGTCATAAAATTATGAAAAATTTTATGTAAATTTGAAATCTCAGATCAAATGAAAGCTATTATATATGTGTAAATTATCCAAATTACCTAATATTTAGAATAATTGATTGGTATTCGAAATATTAAACTGAGTAACTTTACAGAATCTCTGTATGTAATTTCCTCAAATAAACAAAACAACCCAGTCCCTCAGTTTAACAATTATACAGAAAACATTTATTAAATTTACAAGAAACTAATCATTTCAATCGTACAAAATAAATAAGTATAGCTACAAACTGTACGGAGATAGAATTACTTCTATACCAAACTGAATTAAGAAATAAAAATATTAGAATGAAGAGAGCCAAAATACCATATAAAAAATAGTACATTAATTCAGCAGTGCATTAAAGAAAAATTTACTCTGAACATATTGGGTTTAGTCTGAGCATTCTAAGATAACAAGACATTAAATCATCTACTGATGAAACCAAAAAGCCACAATTATCCTAACATTTGCAGATTAATTTTACAAAATTCATTATTCAATTGTAAGAAAAATCTACCAAACTAGGAAACCGAAAAATTATTTTATAAAGTTTCTGTTATCAGATTTAATTGTCAGTTGTTAAGAACACTCTCAATTCAGTAGCCATTTTTTTTTGTTTTGCAATTTTATCTCCCGTAAATTTATATTTTGAAGTTCTAGCACCCAGTAACTCAGAATGTTACTGTGTTTGGAGATATGAGTAGGACCTATAAAGTGGTAATTTAGTTAAAATAAGGCCATTAGAGTGAGGTCTAAGCCAATGTGAATGGTGTCCTTTTATCTTATAATAAAGAGAAAAACTGGGCACACATAGAGACAGGTAGGGTATGGAGGAAAAGATCACGTGAGAACACAGGGAAGAGACAAGCATCAGCAAGTCAAAAAGAGAGGCCTCAGAAGAAATAAAAAGTGCTAAAAACTTGATTTTGGACTTCTAACCTGCAAACTGGGAGAAACAGATTTCTGTTGTTTAAGCCAGAGATGGCCAATAAGTCGATCACAGTCGACCGGGCGATCGCGAGGCCAATTTTGGTCGATTGTCAATCGCTCGCAATGTCTGGCGTGGAATTCCGTGTACCATGGACTTTGAAGCGATTGTAGAAGACAAAACTTTCTAGCAATAGTTTAATGCATTCTGGGAATTTGCCAAGGTCATAAATTCCTAGAATTCTGACAGCCTGACACTGTGATCTCCGCCCACCCAGACAATACATTTTGACTTATGTGTAATACTTGTCACCGGACGCAACGCGTGAACGCAACAGTTACGACTCGACTCATCGAAGAACACAGTCAGTTAGCTTGAATATTTGGTAGTGTCATACGGTAGCTTCTTTTCTTTTGTATTAACAGTATTATTATCAATCAAGATTATTTATCCTCGGTGACCACGTTGAGTTTCAATTTCTCTTCTGTTTAAAATGTAAGTACCTTTTCTTTGTTTTAAACTAAATTGCTTTTCTTACCTATCTATTTACTTGATAAGTGAGCATTCTCGGCAACAGATCTCTAAACTGCGGTCACTACACTGAGAGAAAAATAAGGGACAGTATTACAAATATATTAGGAATAACAATAATTCTATTTAAATGAAGAAGGGAAAAGCCGGGACGGCTCAGCGGGTTGAGCGCTCGCTTTGAGGCCATGAGGACCGAGGATCGAATCCCGGCTCCGGCCCAGGCAGGACCCACGTGCTGAACTGGGGAGTTCCCACAGTTTGGTTCTCTAACTGTCTCTGTCTCTGTCTCTCTCTCTATCTGTCAAAAAGTAAAATAGAAATAACTATGCACT